>JAVTVY010056030.1:0-31134 GCA_036873755.1 Hanleya hanleyi | reverse complement strand
TCATTCCTGCACACGATCAGTCAAAGTAAGTATATGCAACATTTTATCGTCCTTAATGTCTCACACACCAATAATGTCAATTGGATTATTCTTTCTTCGTTATAAACGCTGCAATGAAAAGTTTTAAGGTTAGTGATAGAAATTATCAAACACATTTTCTTACAAAGATTAAATTTGGTTTGCGATTCTGTGGAAATAAGTGTCTAACTATAGAATCATCATTAAAATGAGAGAACTGGCATCGCTTACCTCCCCTGTTCAGAGGATGCCATATGTAGCATTATTGTGTCCCCTTTCAGTGAACAGATCCGTAATGTTGATATAACATGAAATAATATATCATGTACACATTGGATAAACAGCGAATGGAATTGACAGCTATAATTTCACTACATTTTGCAAACAGACATTCATCTCAAAGTGGAGAAAATGTATAACAGTTGTTCTGTATAACTCTAATGATATTTAAAGGGAATTAAACTTGGTATGTTTGAATGCGGCGTAGATGTTCGATTCGGCCTTCTCCGTACAATCCCATATGCACTCATCAATTTCAGGCCCACACCACTGATTCTCGACTCAGAGGGACGAGCCATTGATGTGACTACAGGACAGGCTATCCAGTTCCAGCAACACACACCTACATTAAAGGTAATGTGACTGGTCACCTCATCGGACATCTCATGTCAAAGGCACTTCGCTGGTGACCGCTAGCCTCACACCACCAGCCCTTCTGGTGCATGTGTGAAAGTTTTCCAGTTACTTTCCCATGGGCGGTGTATTTCAATGACTGCTGAAATAGTATAACCCGATTTGAAAATGCTTGTGACAAGGTATATAACCTCATGATGAAGTTGAATTATTCATCACAAAGATTTGATAGTTATCATACATGTTGATATCGTTAGAGGACTCCTGCAGGTACAGGTTACTGACTAACCGGACAGGGGTTAGTATTGTTTACAATGCTCTTGTTTTGTTTTCCAGGCCAATATCCGAGCCAAGAAGAGGGAACAGTTTAAGGGGCTGATAGAGAAACCTCCAGAAGAAATAACAGAGACCAAGTATTTTGACCCCAGGGTTAGGTCAGTATGCATGGTTGATTCTTTGTCCTGCGATGCCTGAAGGGTGAGAGGGGGGCTATACACAGTCAATTTTTCACAGACATGTACTGAACTGTACAATACTAAACGGTACTACACGGAAAGGCCCACCGTACATGTAAGTACGGAGCTGTAACTGAACAGTTCCTGTGTGGTAATCACAGCTCAGAACTGCACTTCACTCAACTGTCCATGCCAGTTAGCAACAGCCTCGTTCCAAGAGGTAACTGGCCAGTACTGCACAGTAACAGGTTGGTAACTGTTCAGCTACCATGCAGTACCATTGTCCGATTTCTTGTTGTACTGTATGGTATCCAATCAGTACTGACCAGTTACTGAGTGGTACTATGTGGATACGGGTCAGTACTGACTGGTACTGTACTGAGGTGTACCGTTCCGGGCCCTTTCTTGCGGTTACCATTCAGTTACCACATGGTACAAACATGTGGAAATTTGGCTGTAGTATTGGGGTCCGTCTGTCCGCATTTCCAGACAACAACTTCTGAAAAACTGAACAAATACTTTACAAATTCGATATGTGGGTACCTTGTCTCAAAATCTCACTTTGGATTGTTGTTCACTCCAATCCGCCTATAAGCCGAATTTTCCTTTCAGAACAAATTTCGTAATTGTGGGTACCTTGCCACAGGATCACTGTGTGGGATTGCTTTCGATGCTGGGTACTGAATGTTATGCTTCCAAGCCAAATCACTGGATTCGTTGTCGGGGGACTTGGTTTTTCAATGGTTAAAACCATTCCCTGTCTGATAAAACTGACCAATCATTGAAAGACCAATCGGATTGCCTCTTTCTAGAGAAAGTCCCATGCCCCATTGGGGTTTCTGAAATCTACTTATTGTGTATTAACGTAACTGAAATGTTTCACTAGCAATGATCAAAAATGTTACCAGCTCAAAATCTCTGTGTGTAATATGTACACAGCACTTCCAGTGACATATAAATGCATCACAAATGATCGTTTATGAGTCCCATGTATATACTTTCTACTGTTAATACTTTTACCTCAAGTGTAATATACTCCCAATGATATATAGGGATCCATATACTTAAAGTGATCGTAAACCCTCAGGTAAAGTTTCCATCAAATGAAAGACCATTGCAAACAGTGTGAGAAAATATTTATTGTAATTGCAAATAAAGTGTGATATTCCAGTGACGTCACTCTGCCTTAATATATATTTCAAACTTTGTATGCAGTTTCCAATGCTTGATTCAAGCTTAAGGTGTGTATACTTTGAGTTTCAACACAGACTCACTGTTTCAATGTGCATGTTTCACCAAAATCTGGGAGATGGTAATTCATAAGGGTCAAGTCAACTTGAATCTTGCATTTAATTTCCCAGATTTTGGTGAAATATGCACAATGGAACAGCGAGTCTGTCTATACACACCTTAAGCTTGAAGCAAGCATTGGAAACTACATACAAAGTTTGAAATATATGTATTAAGGCAGTGTGACGTCACTGGACCTAAATATGATTGCAACAGACCACCATAGAATACCACGCTTTATTTGCAGTTTACTCTGTGTAATAAAATCGTAAAAAATTACAATAAATATTTTCCCACACTTTGCAATGGTCTTTCATTTGATGAAAACTTTACTTGAGGGTTTACGATCACTTTAACATGCAGTATTATGGGTGAAATTCATGACACTTTCTGATTTCAGCCTCAAAGCTAACCAGCGACAGAAACGAGGCTTTAAATTCCACGAGATTGGTAAATTCCAGCAGCTGGCATCTCGACTTAGAACCAAGGTTTGTTGAACAAGTTGGATCACTTCAGGAATTGTCCACTAGAAAAAGCCAAATGTAATAACCTCTGTTAACAGAACCACAGAAATAGAACTTTGCTTTGTTAGATTCATGTGCGCACTGCTCAAATAGAACCATACATCCTGCATGAGACCTGTCCGAATCCTTGACTTGCACTATAATTGAAGTTAATCCTTTAAGGTAATGCATCTGCCTCGATAGCAGCGGCGTTGCTACCCACATGGTTTGTTATTTGTTCTCCTAACTTTTTAGCATGGAGTGTTTTTTTTAGCTATTGATAACTGGTGTAAAGAGGGTAAATAAGGTAGCATATTTGATATGCTAACTTGGATATTTCAGTTCCGAACTAGCATAAACAGGGGCAATAACTCTCATTGTCCAAGTCTTCTACAGATAAACCTGCCTTTCTATCCTGTCACAAGTAGATTATTTTTCTACTCATCTCTCAAAAATTTCACTTGTCCGAGACAGGTAGACGGGTGTTATTTTGACCCCTGTGTTTGCAATGGCACAGATTTGTAGGCCTACCTGACATATTCCTATTATTATTGTCACTACTCCTTCAGGCCCAGTTGGACAAGCTACAGAATGAGATTGCCCAGGCCGCTAAAAAGACCGGGATTGCATCCGCGGCGAAACTTGCCACCATCACTCCCAGAAAGGAAATTGTAAGTAAAATGTGATGAGAACAGTTCAAGTTTGCAACTCTGTGTAGAATTTTGTGTTCATTAAGACCTGGTTTGGAAGAAGGAGATTTCTAACATTGTGTCTGCGTCAGCATTTTGTTGCTAAATTCATCGGGAAGTGCTCTTGCCATAAAAGTAAGTTTAGGTAAAACTCCAATTCTCTTTCTTCTAAAACACACTGAATTCATTTTTAATCACCCTCATATTAATGAACGCTTAAAAAACACTTAAAGTGATCGTAAACCCTCAAGTAAAGTTTCCATCAAATGAAAGACCATTGCAAACAGTGTGGGAAAATTTTTATTGTATTTTTTTACGATTTACACAGAGTGAACTGCAACTAAAGCATGGTATTCTGTGGTGGACTGTTGCAATCATATTTAGGTCCAGTGACGTCGCACTGCCTTAATACGTATGTATATTTCAAACATTATATGCACTTTCCAATGCTTGATTCAAGCTTAAGATGTGTATACTTTGAGTTTCAACACAGACTCACGGTTCCAATGTACATTTTTCACCAAAATCTGGGAGATGGTAACTCGTAAGAGTCAAGTCAATTTGAATGTTGCATTTAATTTCCCCGATTTTCGTGAAACATGCACATTAGAACAGTGAGTCTGTGTTGAAACTCAAAGTATACACATCTTAAGCTTGAATCAAGCATTGGAAAGTGCATACAAAGTTTGAAATATATGTATTAAGGCAGTGTGACATCACTGGACTTAAATATGATTGCAACAGACCACCATAGAATACCATGCTTTAGTTGCAGTTTACTCTGTGTAATAAAATCGTAAAAAATTACAATAAATATTTTCCCGCACTGTTTGCAGTGGTCTTTCATTTGATGGAAACTTTACTTGAGGGTTTACGATCACTTTAATGTCTCTATCTTGAACAATGTAGGCTGGACCCAAGGCAAGAGTATTAGGTCAATCAAAGATTGTTAGTCTGATCATACAGACTCTCATTTCAAGAGAATTTTTTTAATTATTCAAGACGGACTAGATATTAGTCATTTGAACTTATATATGACATTGTATCAATATGACTATTGCTCATCCTATAATATGCTGCATTTAGTCAGTTGATACAAACTTTGAATAAAGAATGCATAACTTTCACTTTTGCAAATACTGTATTCACAGCAGGTTATAGTTCATTGTCATTGTTTCTTATAGATGGAGGGAGAGATACCACCAGTGGAGTGGTGGGACCATTTCATATTACGACACGAGAGGTAAGATCTGTTACACATGAACTCCTCTCCTTCCCACCTCTCCAAACTTAACGTAATATGTATTCATTGACTTATCATCTGTGTACTTGATCAGTTGATTAATTTGTACTGCTGCAATTAAAATCTGATCTTTCGAGCACATAATAAAATTCACCAGAATTTTACAGATATCTAATTATCTCTGTGTGTTCACCACTTATTTAACGTTATAATATTACTATACAAGCCAAACTGCACATTCAAACTAGTTGGCATGGGTAGAGAACCTCAGGTTACAACAACTTGGGAGTACAAGCAAGGCCATGTGCATGCCACAGCTTCTGTAATTTAAATGGTATTTTATCAAACATATTTTTCAAATTTGACCACGAGTTGTCTCCCTTGGACAGGTATGAAGGATTATCCATAATATCAGACCAAGATGGGGATGAGGATAACGAGATTGAGGGAATAACGAAGTTGATAGAACATCCTCTACAGATGAAACCACCAGGTGAGCCTTGCCAATGACATAGTTAATAGAGTACCTTACACAGCCAAATTTCCACATGTTGGTACCGTGTGATAACTGAATGGTAACCGCAAGAAAGGGCCCGGAATGGTACACCTCAGTACAGTACCATTCAGTACTGACCTGTATCCACACAGTACCACTCAGTAACTGGTGAGTACTGATTGGATACCATTCAGTACCACAAGAAACAGAACTGAACAGTACTCCATGGTAACTGAACAGTAACCAACCTGTTACTGTGCAGTACTGCTCAGTTACCTCTTGAAACCAGGCTGAACATTGCTAACTGGCATGTACTGTTCAGTTCTGTGATTACCAAACAGGAACTGTTCAGTTACAGCTCAGTACTCACATGTATGGTGGGCCTTTCCGCGCAGTACCGTTCAGTAGTGTACAGCTCAGTACATGTCTGTGAAAAATTGCCTGTGTATGCTATTCATGTATTTCCTCCGATTTCTGTCATACTATCGATCAGTGTTGATTTATCAATACATACGGTAATTCCTCTAATAAATCGATCACCCTATCGGTATTCGATCACCCCCGATTTTTGCAGAAAAATACGATCGGAAGTTGTAATAATTCAAATCACCCCCGATTTTCAGAAGATCCCGTTTGTAATAATTCGATCACCCGCCAAATGTGCCTACCGTTGACACGTATCATTGACACAGGAAAAATACAGTGATAGACATGATAGAAACATATATACAGCATCATTACCAAGACGTATGTCGGGCGAATCAACTTTAGACCTAGAAAAAGGACTTATTAATCAACAGGACCAAAAATAATTAAGTGGTTTTAATAAGACGAATGTACTTCCGGATGACGGAGAATAGTCGACTGTTTACGTCACAGGCCTCCTGCTGAAGTTGGTCAAACCGAGATCGCATTTGATAACGGTGTTATTCAGCTTATATGCTCGAGTATAACAAACTCCAATTAGCTGCATTGTATTGAATCACACCTTGCATAAATATAATTTAAAACAGCCCACTTGTATGTCGATTAGGCTTCACAAATACCGGTATTGAAAACTGGTCACTTGCTCATTCATTCCACAAAATGCCATTGTTGTTCGCCCGGCTTTGTTTGGATAATTTTGTGGATTAAACAACATATCTGATTATTCTGTCTCAGTCTGCCTTAGGGCTGTTCCAGATAAACATATGTACCCCCCCGGAAGGCACTTCTGTTAGCACCCACCCACCATCATATTTGATTTTTCAGTTTTTGTAACCACCCACAACAGCAGAAAAAGGATTCATAGACCCACCAATAACCTATAATTTTTCTCGAAGCTGGAATCCACCCACCCACATTTTTTTATGAGAAACCCGGAGACCGCCCACCCACATTTTTTTTAATGAAAATTAAAACCCGAGTCAACCCACCCACATTTTTTAAATGAGAATCCCCAAGGTACCCACCAATAGAAGCAAGAGCAAGAGCACACCAATAGCTAAATGATGGGATTGCCCTGGCCACTGATAGTAAGTTTAATTGTGGTGTAAGCAGATATCACATTTATAATTTAACATGAAGACCAGGCATTTTTATTTATTTCTGGATTATCAAAGGTACTGCAGGGTTTTTCCACTACAGAGGATGGGCCTGGCAAAAATGTTTCTCCTGGGCCAGTTTGCAAGATTGAGGTTGGAGAAAAAAAAATTATGCATGTCAAGTTTTCATTCAAAACACACACATATAAGCATATTTCAAAATTTGCACTACATTGTAGTTCAGACTGGATGAACAGATGCAAACTACATAAAAATATTATTGTTTCCAACTATCAAAGGGATACATCTGTTTTTGAAACAGTTCACAGCCAGTGTTCACCTCGAATTATTTAGGCCTACTAATGATGTTTATTTTAAATATTTGAATATGATCTGTGTACATGAACTGTACAAAAGTTGTCTATTTTGAATCATTGATTAATAAAAAAAGTCTGTTTAACTGGGTCTAGTTTAAAAAAAAGTTGAGAAAACAACCACTCCCCATCAATTCATTTCAATAAAACTGTCCATTAAAAGTATTTTACTTTAAGTAAGTCATTCAGTAGTTAAATATTATAACTATCATCAATTATTGGTTTCATAAATTATAGTTTCAGTGAACATTCACAAAACTTTGCGATCATGTTCTTCATCTACACGCGAGAAAATCTAATTGATGACTTGGGGGCTCAACCGTTCGGAAACCTGTCATCGGTATCACAATAGCTTGCATAAGCAAGCTTCTGAGGGTTCCCGACGTCGACTTCAGCCATCTCCGCGGTTATGTGACGAAGGGAGATAACTCGTGGCGACAGTGTCGCCACTCTCGTTAGTTTCGTTTTCTCCGGTGAGACGGGCACTTATCGTTACCTGCTTTCAGTGGACAGAGATTGCCGAAAAATCTCCATTCATAGAGAATTCACTGCCACTTGACAAAGATCTTCGTGACGTGGTATTTCATTGGATGAAATATCTTTGACATGGACGCCTGTCCAATGAAAAAGCACGGTATTCAAGATCACAATTGTGTGGAGTCACAGTGCGCCAGTTAACAACAACAACGACCACAAACGTTGGTCGCGAACTCGGGACAAGATTGGAGGATTAAAATAAGTTTATCTAGATACATAAATAATGAATACTATATGCCTCAAAAGGATTTGAGGGCCCACACACAGAAGCATTTTACAAGTAATGAATCCAACCACCCAGAGAAGTGGTTTATTTCAAGATACACCCACCTAGACCAGCAATATTTTTACGACAACAACCACCCACATATTTTTTTTTTCTTTGCCGTCCGGGGGGGTACATATGTTTATCTGGAACAGCCCTTAGGATCACAATCTTGATTGATTGCTGAATCGGGGATGTTCATGCGATATGATTTACCTTCGATGATAAATTTCATTCACTAAGTTCACGATATACCAAAGCAGTGATCTTTGTCTCGCTGGGCTTTGTACATCTGTACTTTTAGACTCCAGGAGCCAGGTTATCAGCGACTGACTTTTCAGAAGTTCCCATTTGAACCCCTTTTCGCTGGCAATTTCCCATGCAGTTGGTGAAGCCAAGCAATGATAAACCCCTTCTTCACCCCAGATGAGCGACTTGCCCATTAATATGTAAATAGGGTCTGAATTACCAGTGATTTTCGGAGACGGCTGGCAATATTACTATGGAGGTGAAGCTGACATCCCTATTATTCTGACTTGGAAGTGTCCAGTTTGTGTTGTCTGGCACAAGGCCAAAACTGTAGCAAGTGAGAAGAAAGGAAGTTCTTTGATCTTGGATTGAGACCGTGACATTTAAGACTACACGAAACTACAGCCGGGCATAACTTAGCAAGTCCATAGAGAATCATTATTATTCAAATTACCCAGAGATAGCGTTAGCCCAAATTTTTAACAATACGCCAAACAAGGCAGAGTGTGGGGCCAGGTTTGATTGTACAACCCTTAATTGACGGGCAGGCTTGTCTCATTTCAAAGCTGTGATGAATTTTGTTGATAATGGCCCAGTCTAAACACTTGTATACAAATTGAAGATCCCCAATATTCTAAATGGTGTTCACGTCATTGTCAGAAGGCTATATTCACTGCAATGAATTAATGAAGTGACAGTCTAAAAGAAAATAACATTTTTATGTGTGTGTTCATTTCATTTCTCTGCATCACATTGTTGCTGAAATGAAACAAAGCAATACATTTGTCCCGTTCACACAAACTATTATCACAGCGGGGATCAAGTGGGATAAACAGATTTCAACATAGACTGTGTACACAAAGAGGCTCAATGGGGGATATTCAGAGGGGGACCAGCATCCAGGTCTCTCCATAGCTCAAATGAAATACTCAACAGCTCCCTTGTTGCAGTCAAAATGTATGAGAGAATTCTTGGAGATCTGAAGAAATGAAATAATGGCTCCCTCGACATACGAGTTGCCCGCAAACTACTACAACGCTACAACGCGGAAGCCCTCATAGAGACAAGTAGAGGAAAACTTTTTAATATTTGTCCTTCCATATCATCTGTTTATTAAAGAAAATGACACATCGGAAATACCACTTACATTGCCGTTAAATTATGTTCTATTGATCAAGTAGGTGCATGGCAAGTAGACGGGCATTTTCACCTCCAACCTCCTGCTAATGAGAACCCAGTTAGTGAATTTTGATCATATAGAATTTGCAATAACAAAAACTGAACCTTTAGTGTTTTATTTCTGTGTCAATGCGTATCGTTATTCACGATTTTGTTATACAGAGCAAAGTTCGTTAATTACAAGTGTGTCGTGCTACAAATTATAACCAAAAAGCATTCTCTCAAATAATATTCACCGTATTGACCAATTAAGGGAATAGGTCAAGGTATTTTTTTTGATATACGAATGAAGGAAACTTGGCAAGCATTCCATAAAGTGTCGTGTACAGAAAACCGTGGGATCATCGTGTATATTTCCCCCCGACGCGATCAAGTTACGATAAAATTATGAATCCCATGTGTATACATTTTCCACCATGCTGAGAAAAAAAAATGATCAACAAACTCAAAACACTTTTGCGGCTACCGGTATGACAAAACAACTATTCTGAACCGAATATTGCATCTCTGATATTCTGTGAAAAGTATTGCATGATTTGATTGGCATGTAGTAAAGTTTTGCGTCGATACACAGACGTCTTCTGTATTTTACTTAGAACATGTTTCCATTCCTGACCGAGATGACCTAAATCTAAGACGCACGTAGGCCTAACATGAACAGGCAGTCTGACAACATGCGCGAGTATAGTGTAACTCATGAACTGACGATTTGTCGATAAAAGCGTTGTTTTAAATATCCGATCATAAGTTTCCGAAAAATCGTGGGTGCAGGTCAATCAAAAGACAATTATCCAGCTATCATAATAATATTTATTATAATTTATCGTTTGGGAGCCGCGTTTGGAAGTAACAGCGGGTTACGGCAACAACAACAACATCACACAAATTACTAAAACTTACAATTCCATCAACCGCATTTTTCGGGATTTGTCACTTTCAATGATTTGCAATAAATCGATCACCCCTATTTTTTATCACCTCAAATATCACTTCCGGTGATCGAATTATTAGGGGAATTACCGTACCTGTACTTCCATGTTTACCACGTTCAATAATCATTTGATAAAATTCTGTATTTCTTATTATCCGTGTTAATTAATCATTTGTTCTTTCATGTTATCCATGTCAATTAATCATTTGTTAACCTGCTGTATGGTAATTCCTCTGATGAATCGATTGCCCTACCGGGTCTCGAAAATTGATCACCACGATTTTTGGGGGAAAATATCGTCGGAAGTTGCAATAATTCAATCACCCCCTGATTTTCAGTCAATCCCGTTTTTTTATATTTTTGTATTTATTCACCTGCTCAATTATGTGTATCTGTGGCAGTGTGATAGATGTAATAAGACCACATGTAGCATGTGAAGACGTATTACGGACTCCTCATATTCACTTGGAACTGGTTATTTGAGGTCTGGAACTTTGAATCTGGGTGAGGGATTATTCTCACAGCTGATTGATCTGGTGAGACAACATCGGAAAAATTTACTTCCGGGAAGGGAGAATACTTTGTTATTGACTAGAGTGAGTAGTCTCGCTTCCCTTGAGCACTGACCGTTTGAACTGACTGATGGGTAAATCGTGTTTGATACCAGAGTATTAATTCAGCTGATGCTGGAGTATTAAAAAAACTGCAATTAGCTTGTATTGAATCATACCCTACGTAAGTATAATTTGAAACAAATCACTTGTACCGTCCCGGACACAGTTTTCACAAATGGCAGTATTAGAAACTGGGCACTTGATGATTCAAACTTTCCTCCGACTTCTGCGAATCACAGCTTTCACTCGGTTGCAATAAATCTATCACCTCTAATTTTCAATACCTCAAATATCACTTCCGGTGATCGAATTATTAGGGAAATCACCGTAGGCCTACTTCATGTTATCCATGTTAATTAATCATTTGATGACCTGCTGTACTTCATGTTATCCATGCTAAATTTTCAGCTGAACCCACGAATCAAGTTACGATACCAGTTTACTTAACACGGAAGGAAAGAAAGAAATTACGGCGACAGAACAGGCAGGAAATGGATAAAGAATTGCAAGAAAAAATCCGTTTGGGATTGGAACCCCCACCGGAGCCTAAAGGTTAGTCAAGTGACTGTGTGAAATTACTTACTTTGATGGATCACAAGTGCATAGACGATATGTTTTTCATCAGTGAGATTTTATTTTATTTAATTTATATTCTGACCTGAGGAATAACAACTTTGAATAGTGTAGAATGATGCCCATATTCAAAAACGAGTTCTCTAAATGCTATCAAAGAAAATTCATTATTTAAACAACAATAATCTGAAGATATTATTCACATTTACATACCGTACAGCTATTCTCCAATATCATTATTTGACAGTTTGGCATTTCTTACAACTCGAGGGTGATATGTCTGGTTTTGGTTTAATGTTTACAAAAAGGGCTCGCTATGCATTTTTCAAACAATATACTTCGCACATGTCTTAATTTATCATGGATCTAACTTTCTCCCTCTGTTTGTGACAGTGCGCATGGCAAACCTGATGAGAGTGTTAGGGACGGAGGCTGTACAAGATCCCACCAAAGTCGAGGCACACGTCCGAGCCCAGATGGAAAAGCGGCAAAAGTAAGCTCTTCACCAAATTAAGAAGTTATCTCCCTTGATATGGTTTTGCCTCTTTCATTCCAGGTTACCTCTGTTAGTTCCTAGCTGATTATCATTGTCATTCAAGATGTCGTCAATATATCATAGGGAGATAACCCTGTCTGATGATTGCTATTCACAATTTCTGAGCAATAATCATCCAAATATATTGTTGGAAGAACATATTTACCATATTAGCTTCATCTGAGGTGACATCACTGTATATTTACAGGGTTCCCAGCCACTCAGGCAGATCAGGGAAAATGATTTTCCAGTCTTCCAGTCACGGAAAACTCGGGGGAATTTGAGAAAAATACCCAACATCAGGGAAAACTCAGGGAAATTGAGTAGCAGGAGTCGCATGTGGCTCGCTGGCTGTGTTGGCTTTTTAGTGCACACCAGGGATCCTTCTTGACACCTCATTGAGGGCTTATCTAGCATAGCTTGAAGTCTAATCAGGACTAATTCTTTCATAACTGCACACAATGTAACTATGAATTCCGAGCTACAACCGTGTCATGGAGGAAATATTTCTCAGGGAATTTAGCAAATTAATCAGGGAATTTTGTTTCCATGAAAAGCTGGGAACCCTGTATTATATTTCGAGTTCGAATTGCTTATAGTATAAACGAGCATTCTCGGTTATAAAGAAACCATTCCTATTGGTAGAAAGTCATTGTAATAGTTTTACCCAAATTTGGCACCATGGTGATTTTCATAATATAATATTTGTGGATCTATGTAAGTGGTTCTGCTTGTACAGTCTACTATATTGCGATTTACAGGAACACATAATCATGTTATTTCTACTCTGGAAGTCCTGACACGGGAGATCTTGCAGGAGAGATGACTTTTGAAGTTATCTCCCCTGGATCACAGAAAAGCAACTTAGATGCAAAAATTTTTGATACAAGTTGCTGTTGCAACCACATTTTGAGTAAGCTGGTATGGACGGAAACATTTATTTGTAGACTGAAAGCATATTAAACCATGCAATTCTCTCACCTGTTAAAATTTCACTTCACCTAGAGCTCACGAAGAAGCTAATGCCGCCCGCAAACTTACTGTGGAGCAAAGACGTGATAAAAAGATAAAGAAAATAAAAGAGGATACGTCATTAGGTGTTCATGTAGCTGTTTATAGGTAAGTTCACAGGTGGGTGTGTTTGTGTTTATGAGGGAGGAAGGGGAGGGCTGGAACTGAGGTATCTATAAATACAATTTTTCCCACATATTACTCCGCAGAATAACGTGTTGGGATAATTCATCCCACACACATGTTGGTTGAGCTTGTGCGATGCAGGAAATTTGTTTGAAAATCAGAACGAAGAATTATACAATTATACATCTAAAGATCACACGAACACATCCTGTGTATAGACCAGTACAAGGTGAATGTTAGGCCCCGGTCATCGAGATCTGAAAATAATTATTCCAAGCTTTACCATCCAACCTTTATCACCTTATTTGTCTCGTCAGCATTTTAAATAGTTGAATGCTTTAAATACTTGTTACTCACCTAGATCATAAATGTTACATTCAAATGGAAACATCCAACTGTGAAAACCCCATCACTTAGGTTACAGGTTAAATCATATACACAGTGGCAGTCAACAGCACAAATCAAGCCTTTTATATTTGTTTGTACTGGATTGTTGCCCATCCATGATAGATAATTTCTGAGAAAATGCTTTGAAGATACTTCCCGTGAAAAATATGGCATCCACAGTATGGGATCTTGCATTTTTCTGTCACAGAAAAGAGTCCTGGTTATTTCTAATTAATAGTCCATAGGCTGTTGTTTACTGAAGCTTGACTTATTCTCGACTGACTGCATGAGGAAGTATAAAAAAGTCTTTGAATAATTTTAGCTGTTTATCGACAGTATAATTTATGGTAATCCCTCAAATAATTCAATCCCCCTATCAAAATTCAATTATGAGACAAAATTCAATCAGTGGTGCTACTAAATTTGATCACCCTCTAAAATACATGGCAGTGTGACGAACATCCCAGGACCTACGAAGTAGGGTTTGATATGATTTAAGTGTGTACGATGACCTAAGACATGTTTTTGCCAATTTCGAGGTTTTAGGTCACCTAAGTAGGTCAAATTTTCATCGAAAGTAAGTCAGCTCAGAACTTGCTGATAGCAGTCGCCTAATGCACGTTCATGTCAAAAATCAAGGTTCTAATGGCAACGATTCGTAGGAATACGGGAGACGGTCAAGATATGACTTGTGGGCCTTCTATCTAGAAATACAGGAGATGGTCGAGAGATGACTTGGGGGTCCTCTATCTAGAAATAACCTGAAATCCTCTCAAAATTTCGAGGTTTATATGTCACCTTAGTAGGTCAGCTCAGAACTTGCTGGTAACAGTCCCCTATGCACGTTCATGTCAGAAAATCAAGGTTCTGATGTCAACAGTTCTCCTTACTTTGCCGACGAAAGGATTCGGATGGACTGACTCCTTACCGGACAATTTGTAAATGAGAGCCTACTTCGTAGGAAATTGAAAAAAACAAAGCCATTTTGTCAACTTTCTGTTCCAATAAATTTGATCACCTCCCGGTTTTATGATGGGAAATTTCACTTCCTGTAGTTGAATTATTAGAGGGATTACCATATAAATTGATCTTTTCTCTTTTGTCAGAGTACGGGATCTGAGTAACCAAGCCAAAAAGTTCAAAATTGAAGCCAATTCTACCCAGTTATTGATGAGCGGCCTTGTGGTACTGTTTAAAGACTGTAACGTTATTGTTGTCGAAGGGGGTAAGTACCAATTAGTCATCGTGATTGAAGCTGGTGATGAATTTGAATATGGCATATGCTACTTGGAAAAATATATGTGAACTATATACATGATAAACGTTTAAAACTGGGACATAATAGGTTACCTCCCCTGTATATTCTTTAACGGGTTATGGCCATATATTCGGGTTTAGTTATGGCCATATTCGGGTTACGGCCATAATTCGTTTTGCTGCTGACTGAATTTGAATTCTATTGGCTGATCAGCTATAACAGTTCCAGTCTCCTTGCACTGGGCCATAATCGTTCATTCTCCGTGTCTGCCGGTGTTTATTCAGACCCGATACATTCCAGTGTGGAGAATAGTCTGGATCCAGACCGAATCTTGAAACGACCATGCCGGCCGTGACCTGTCTACTGTATGGATATACAGGGAGGTATCCAGTCTTAGTCCAGTCGCTTAGGTGAATAATCGTGACACGCCGGATTAAAGCAATTAACTTTCCACAGTTACTGTACATAGGATGCAAAAGCATATCCCGGGTAGGTGCCCGACCTGGGTGACCTTGTTCTCAATCTCGCGTTCGGCTATTTCCGTATTGGCGGAACAAGCCTCTCACATAGAACGCACAAATCCCCACTGGTGGGGAGCGTATGACGATCACGCAGTGAGCCGGCTAAGAAATAGTGCCTTTGATAATCGAGAGTTCCGGGTGCATTTTATTGTGAAATTCAGTTAATTTTAACCAAACGAACATAACTCATTCAAATTATACAAAACTATTTCTATGTTTAGTTGAATAATAGCAATCTATCACCAGAACTCAGCAACTGGGCTAATTTCCGCCAATACGGAAATAGACGAATGCGGGATTGGTTCCGCCGAAAATTAATTGTGTGCATGATAAGATAAGATTCTTTATTGCACTGAGCATCCCATTTGGGACAGAGTACAAAACATATAAAAAGTAGAATAAATAAGAAAGTAAACAAACAAGTGCGACGTTTCCGTTTCTGCTCCCAGAAATCCACTAGGCCAGAGGTCAGTTTTCGCAGCTAAAGTGAGTTCTGGGGCTAGATTGACCTTGTTCTCTCAAAATCCAAGATGGCCGCCAATATGGCCGCTAAATATTCAAATGGTCATATCCTTGCTCGTATGTTGGCTAACATCTTATTTGAAGTGGCCATATATATGTTTTGTGGGGCACGGAGATCATAAACGAATATTTCAAATAGGTTACAATGACAGATTTAATCATAAATCAAGATGGCCGCCAATCAGGTGACGAAACTTGGCGAGATATGAAAATTATTCATGTCCATTTAGTTTATCGTTATATATACAACACAGAACTTGAGCTGTGACATAATTTAGACATACGCGAATAACTGTGTTTCCCAAGTACTTATGACAGGGCTATGAATACCGAGTCATGGCCGCATGTTTATTTACAAGGTCGTTGATCTTCAGGCCATCAATTCACTAATACAAGAACGGCATTACTATTGTGGCTGAGCGCCATTTTTGAATGAAATCTTGAAATGCTGGATTGAAGCCGACCCATCTTGGCATAGTAAATGAACATGTTATATACAAACATTCGGCATGACGGTGAACGACCTCAGTGACCTAGTTTTCGAAAAATCCAAGATGGCGTCCAGTATATCTGTCAAACATGTAAATACCCGTCTTTCTGTTCAGTGTTAGTCTAGGATGTTCATTGAAATGACTAAATATACCTTTGTGTTGTTCAGAAATTAATATATTGGTAATTCTAACCCTTTGCAAAAAATAGTGTCAAAAGATACTATTTTAAAGTCAAACCTCGTATCGTAAGATATGTAAACTATGTAAACTATGAAAGAGGATGTGAAAGTGCTGCGCAATAATTGCTAAACCATGCTAAGTGGCACAAAGCATGTCATCTAAGTTTTCCCAGCAAACAACTTGAAAGAACAAGCGAATAAATAATGCTGGTTCGGGAAACAGAGGTCTAAACACCAATCACTCGGAGCCTCTGGTAGGACCGAGCAATCTTCTGTATGTACGCTCAATGAGTGCTGCATATATGCTCAACGGTGACTCTAGATAAAGTCTATGGAAGATGGTTACACAGCTGCAAGAATACAGAACTCTTATCACAGATTGCCGGAGGAGATTTAGCGGCAAATGTTTATCAGAGCTAAATAACATAATAGATGTTTGATGGCTTACAATAATTGCTTTAGAATTCTGAAGACAAGTCGTAGGCAGGTAAAAGTTAAGACATTGTAGAATCCAAGGTGTCTCCAGAGCCATTTTTCTACATTGAAAGAAATGTTTAAAAGAGAACCTACATATTCAGGTTTGCTGAGTTACGTATAGTATATGAAGAGCGACAAGCATTCTGAGAATGTCGAAGACCATCAACAAATCCAGGCTAAGGAATAGGCTCCTAGCACACTTTCTGATGGAGTCAGGGGTATTATGATTAAGGACCGTAATATACGTGGGTTACCTCTTCAACATCGCTTTTAATGTAGGAAAATGATCGCAAACATCCGGGATTCTACAAAGTATTCACTTTCAACCGACAACACGATTTGGCTCTTGCTCTCCGCACTTCTGTAGGTTACAAACCCCTAAATGGTTTTGGGGTGCAAGGTGATATTACGGACTAAAGCTTCTAGGGATCAACGATTGGCCATTATATCGGACTGGGCGGAAAATGGTTTCTGATCTATTTTTAAATGTTTCTACAGTATTCAACTCTAGAAAATATCAAAATAAGCTTTCCAAATTTTAAGAGGGAAAAAATCTGGGCCAGTTTGATTGGCCGCCCCCCAAATCCGATGCTCATATGTCAGGTGGCATGCCATCTTTTCTGTCGGCTCTGGCTCAAAACGATCGTGGGAAATGTATGCTGATTTTTTCATATGTTTTAGCAGAAAAGCTAAGTTACATCATGTGGTACGTCATTCATGGTGGCGAATGTTAGGGAGTATCGTTTTCGCAAGATGTGCGCAATGAATTTACTACATAATAAGTAAGGCGATTATTTAGTAGTTTGTGACCTGTAAGCCCTCAAACATCTATTATCACACGTTGCTTCAATAGTAACTAAATCTCCTCCGATAGTCAGAGATAACATGCAGTTCGGTATCTTGAGCTGGCCAATCTTCTCTCTCCGACCCGAATCGGTTCATTTTTTGGTGATTTTTCGATCTTCTTTCACATCCATTTAATTCCAAGTCGACGAGCACTGCATCAAGTTCCTGAAAGCCCTTGCCATTCCTTACTAAATCATCGTAGTATTTCAAAGCTCCCTCGTCAGGTTTCTCGACAGGACACTTGAAATCTCCTTGCCTCCAACAACAAAAAATACAACTTCAGTAGAGTACTGAAACTTACCACACGGTATCTTTTAAAAAAATGCAGGATGGCCGTCATGAAGACATGATCGTGACGTCATATTCACTGAAGCTATTTTTTGGCCTATTTTTAGGCCGATTTATCAATTTTTTTATTTTTCTTTTTAAAAACCACTACGTATAATAGACAATAACTAGTTTTACCTAATTACTTTCTAGTCATTATTCGCCAGAAAAAAATGCAAAGAAATGGACAGAAAGGACTGAAAACACGACTTTCTGGGATACATTTCGCCATTTTGGATTTACCCATGATCCTCTGCTTTGGGTGATATGCAAATGGCCTTAAAATGACCCCAATACGATAAGCTAAAAAGTCACGAAGTTTCAGCCCCCTAGCTAGGTTTCATCGTTTTGGAGCAGCAGAGAAAATTTCACTAAGTGGGGAGGGGGCGGCGGAAAGTGCTCCTCCCCCCCCCACAAAAAGACCATGTAGGGTTAAAAATCATATCTTTTGACAATATTTATGGTTGTAAAGGGTTCGAGGTACCAATATATCAATTTCTAGGCTTCACAAAGGCATATTTGGTCATTTTAATGAACACACTAACCCAAAAATAAGAAGAAATACGGGTATTTATATGTTTGACAGGCGTACTGGCCGCCATCTTGGATTTTTCGAAAACTATGTCACTCAGGTCGGGCACAGCCATGCGGAATGTTTGTACATGTCATGTACATTGACTCTGCCAAGTTTGGTGCTTTAATCCAGCATGTCACGATTTCGTTGAAAAATGGCGTTAAGCCACTAGACTATCTATGGGATATACCAGTTTATAGCCAATCTGATTAAACACAGATCTTAAATAAAACGCTCCCCATCTGATTTGTCGCTGATTTAGATCTGAGGTCATCACTTCCATTTCCCTGTTCTGAGTGCTGACCAATCACATGACTTCTTGGGGTGTATTTTTGAAACATAATGCTGACCACAGCGGATTCGGGGGAGATGGTTGACCTCATGATTTTATGCATTTTATGTCTCCCCTAATTGATCCATATATCTAAATTTTATTCATGTTTACCGAACATCATCATCATTCATAGAGAATAACATATTTCATCTAACTAAGCTAGAAAAAATGAGAAGATGGGTTTTACTTTCCATATCATATGCCTGTTGCCCCTAATCCGCAATGTGAGATGGGCCTAAACTGCAAGCTCAGACCACAGCTGCGTCGGGGGAGGCAGGTTGGCCTCGTGATTTATGCCTCGCTACATTCATTATGAAATGTATCTTTTAATTGATATGTAGCAATTCTATTTGTGTTAATCGACCATCATCATCGTTTCTAGAGAATATGTATTGATCTCACGAAACAAGCTAAAGTATATGAGAAGATGAGTTTTACTTTCCTTGTCATAGGCCTGTCGCCCCCACTCCGCAACATGAGGTATGATATGCATATGACCTAGATCTGTTGATAGCTAGGCCTCTGAAAACAAAAACCCCAGTGTCAGAGTCAGATCTGAAATCAACGACATTATTTTTAGGTCTGCTTTTTATTCAGATTGAGCAGTAAGCCTTGTGCAGATCTCCAGCAAAGGGAGACTATTCATCATTACAGATTGTATGATACATGTACATTAACTGGCCTAGTCCATGAACATTCAGTCACCACCAGATGTATGGAGAAAATTTTTATATCTGATCACCCATTCTAATTCAGTTTGCATACTCTATTCTAAAAGCAACCCCATTATTTCTTCATGTGAATTCACTTTATTACAAACAAGAGCCCAAGGGGCTTCAATATACGCCCGTATATCTGGAATTACATTGGTTCACATTTCAAGGTTGTTTAATAGCCTTGATTCCAATTGATCTAGCAATCCGGAGAAAGGTCTACAATTTTTTGCTTATGAGAATGTAACATATATCACATCTTACATTGAATGATAAACTAAAATGAGCTTAACTCTTGGTAACTGGTTGACCTTGAAGCAAGAGCTGAGAGCTCACATATCCCACACTGAAATCGACAATAGTCAAACACAAGAAAATAGTAGTTTTCCTGCAAATAGATTCCTTTTAGACGAGAAAATTTTTCATGAAGGAAGAAGAAAGTGATGAAGTAAACCTTTGTTCTTGAGTTAATAAACAGGTGTGAAGTTCATAAAGGACTCCTTTTCCCGTTAAATTAGTAAATGTATGGTTTTTATTTCACAACAGTTTAACTAAATGAAGCGTTTCAAACATGGGAGACAATCCCACAGAACAATATCATATACATGCAGGGGAAAGACTTGAATATTCCAACAATATTCCAACACATTTAGTCAGCTAAGCTTGATTCAGTTTTGGGGGACTGCGACCTAGACCTTTGACAAATTGATCTCGTATGTATGGCTCCACTTTGCCATGTGAGTAAGGTATACTCAAAGTTTGGTACCAATCCATACCTTGAAACTAGAGCTATCGCATGGACAACAAATGTTAATGGATGAATGAACAGAACGCAACAGCGCATTACATGACCTCGTCTTCGACAGGCATATGAAAATGTGACTTTTAATGATTTCTTGATTTTGGGGTCACAGTGACCTTGACCTCAATTTTGGTACACAACACATCTTCTTCCCTCAATCTATCAATGCACACAAAAAATCAGGACTTTTAATGATTTCCTGATTTTGGGGTCACAGTGACCTTGACCTTTGACCTTGGCCTAAATTTTGGTTCATGACAAACCGTCTCCCCGCAATTTCTCAATGGACACAAAAAATCATGCTTTTTAACAATTTCACAATTTTGGGGTCACAGTGACCTTGACCTTTGACCTTGACCTACATTTTGGTATGTGACACATTGTGTCTCCTTAATGTATCTACTGATTTTGGGGTCACAGTGACCTTGACCGTTGCCTAAATTTTGGTACATGACAAACCGTCTCCCCTCAATTTCTCAATGGACACAAAAAATCATATTTTTAATGATTTCCTGCTTTTGGGGTCACAGTGACCTTGACCTTTGACCTTGGCCTAAATTTTGGTACATGACAAACCGTCTCCCCTCAATTTCTCAATGGACACAAAAAATGTTATTTTTAATAATTTCCTAATTTTGGGGTCAGTGACCTTTGACCTTGACCTAATTTTTGTTATGCATCACTTCATTTCCGCCTATTGAATCCACTCACAAAAAATAAGAAATTTTTAATGATTTCCTGATTTTTCGATCACACTGACCTTTGACCTCTGACCTTGACCTACATTTAATATGCAACACATCGTTTCCCCCTAGGGCATCCACTCACCAAAAATTAGAACTGTAGATAGAAAACTAACAACGATCAATGATTTCCTGATTTTTGACAACAGTGACCTTTGACCTCTGACCTCGACCTTAATTTTGGTACGCGACACATCGTCTCCACCTGGCGTATCCACTCACAAAAAAATTGCAACTGTGGATAGAAAACGTTCACAGATATAGACCGGACACGAACACTTCAGTGATTTCCTGTTTTCTAGGCCAGTGACCTTTGACCTGTGACCTCGACCTTCATTTTGGTACGCGACACATCGTCTCCCCGTAGGGTATCCACTCACCAAAAATTGGAACTGTGGATAGGAAACTGTCCCAGATATAGACCGGACACGAGAACCGGACAGACGGACAGACGGACGGAAACCGCCATCCCATAATACGACCGCCTTTTGGGCGGGCGTATAAAAAGTGGAAATATTAATATGTATATCTTTATATTTCAGGCCCTAAACAACAGAGGAAGTTCAAACGATTAATGTTACAAAGAATAAAATGGACAGCGGAGAAACGAGGAAAAGACGAAGGTACAAACATGTGTATCATCTGTATGTTTTTCTGTTTGAGTGCTGAAATTTCAGAAACA
Organism: Hanleya hanleyi; assembly: GCA_036873755.1. Lineage (NCBI taxonomy): Eukaryota > Metazoa > Mollusca > Polyplacophora > Lepidopleurida > Hanleyidae > Hanleya > Hanleya hanleyi. Next base: position 9,034 of record JAVTVY010056030.1, on the reverse strand, counting down.
AATAGTCGAATACATACGCAGTATGTTAAAATTCTGAATATTCAAATGATAAAGTGACATTCAAATTTTCGAGATGACCCCTTAACATATGTGACATGCTTGAGATCTAGGGCGCTGTCAAAATGGCTAGCAAACTACAATCGGCCAACTGGAAACAATTCAAGTTGAGCGATGACAGCAAGAAAGGCTGAATGCCAGCTATATGTGCAAATAGCTGGCCTACACAGAATCTTGAATTCTCGACGATGCTACTGTACGTAGCTTGTGAAATTCTTACTCGACCCCCTAATGGACAGAGTGACCTCATTTAGTTTTTCACTCCACATGGTTCAAGGCAGAAAATGAAAGTTAGGAGTTCCTCATTTATTGCTTACTCCACTCTCTCCCTGACTGAAGTTGAATATTTCATTGCTTAAGCTTAATCGACACAATAAAGCCGTCAAAAGAACTCTGATGCCTGTACTCGTTACAGACACGAGCCATATGGTATGATCTAGCATTTGTAATTTTCATATGCTGCGCAAGTCAATGTTGGTGTTCACAACTGGTGATCAAGTTTGCTGTTTAATTTCACGAGAACACTGGCTGGGTTGACCATAATTCCCCTCCATTGGTATATCTTATATTTGTGGTAATTAAATCGTATAACACAGGAAGCTATAATCATGTTTACCTGCATGGTGTTTCAGGTTTGCAAACGAATGTTCGAATACTATTCAAATAGTACTGCCGAAGCTTCAAATGCCAAAATTTGCCATTCGTTTCAGCTCTAGTAATGAGCCTATTGTAGATTATATTGTCATTACATGTATTTTATTCTTTGTAGATGATAGTGATGCAGAGGAGGAGGCCAGTAAGGTGAACAGATGTGTACTTGTCTGGGAGGTATGTATCCCTTACAGGGCTCTAATAGTAACAAATCTATGTGTACTCGTCTGGGAGGTATGTATCCCTTACGGGTCTCTAATAATAACAGATGTGTACTTGTCTGGGAGGTATGTATCCCTTACAGGGCTCTAATAGTAACAGATCTATGTGTACTTGTCGGGAAGGTATGTATCCCTTACGGGTCTCTAATAATAACAGATGTGTACTTGTCTGGGAGGTATGTATCCCTTACAGGGCTCTAATAGTAACAAATCTATGTGTATTCGTCTGGGAGGTATGTATCCCTTACAGGACTCTAATAACAGATGTGTACTTGTCTGGGGGTATGTATCCCTTACAGGGCTGTAATAGTAACAGATCTATGTGTACTTGTCTGGAAGGTATGTATTCCTTATGGGGCTCTAAGACTAACAGATGTGTACAGGGAGTGTTCCGGGCCCCAATATTGGATCCAGTATGGGCTAAATTTGTCCTACTAATAATGATGAAGTCGATCAGCCTTCAACTATGTTGACACCAGACACTCATCTGATCATGGGCTACAAGCCTGTTTAAACATTATCGAGCTTGACCAGTCTTTGACAAGTCATAAATATGTGATAATCAGAAGGAAATGGTTTTTGAATCTGACCCTACGGAGATACTCCACAAGACAAAGGGTTCTTTCGTACATTGTGACTGACCAGGTCTTTGCTCCCCCTACACCCACCCACACACAACCCAGGCGAGGCATGGTTGGAATGAGACCATTTTCCTGGAATTTTCATTCACTACCTTGAACTTCAAAGTATATAATAATACTTCGATTGAATTTCAATATCAGTTTGCTTCCATTACAGGGTACATCTCGTAGCCGGGCGTTTTCAGAAATCAGATTCAAATCGAGTCCGACAGAAAGTTTTGCGCGAGAACAGTTTAAAAAGGCTGGTGTGGAGCAGTACTGGGACTTGGCCTACAGCGGTGCAGTCCTAGAGACAGCGGGCGAGGAATTGTGATCAAGGCAATGACCTTGAACTTTGCTCTCTGAACCTGTTCCCTATTAATGTATTGTTGTGATCAAGGGGATGATGTTGACCAGCGAGGTATTGTGATTGAGGGAATGACCTTGAACTTTGACCGCTACATCTTGTTTCTGAATTGGGATCAAGTGAATGACCTCGAACTCGGATGTCTGAATCCCATCACGGAGCAATTGAGATTGAGGAAATGACCTTGAAAATGACCTCAGAACCGTTCGTGATTTTGGAAGAGGAAACTGACCTTGAACTGATTTGGTGAATTGTGGATTCAGTACTTGACCTTCAATGTTGCCCTCCGAACCCTGCTGGTGAAGAATTGTTGTTGTTGCACATGCAAGTGTTAGTTCTTCATAATTGGCCATGGAGCTAAAAAGTCAGATAAAACTGCCAAAGAATGGATGCAAAGGTCTTCGGAACGTAGTGAATCTTGGAAACACATATATGGGACAACTAAAGTAGTTGACTGGGGTGAAAGTTTTCATGAAGCAGAGGATAGTTGTTAATGATTGTAAGATGGTGACAAGTGCTGTCCTCAGTGCCACACAGCATATTATACATCTACCTGTATTAACTAGTACATGTACACTACATGTAGTTTCTGATGGAGACAAATATGGAAATTTTGCAGGTTGTGTATGAGTGTACATTGTACATGGGACATATTATCACTCTGGATCATATCAGAGTTTTCTCCCTTTGCCAAATACATGTATAATACAGGAGTTCTCTTACTGTAAAAGGCATATTAACAACAGTCGTGTGTTATAATTGCAAATGGATCCCTACTTTAACCTGCTTGTTGTATGGGCAAAACAGCTATCTAAATCTATACATCATCAAGGCCAAACAAATTATTTCATTTCTGGCCAAAGATCCCTAGTGCTATAGTATGATACAGCACTTCATTTATTTTATTTTCATCCTGGAAGAACCATTATTCTTCACTCATTATTTAAAATAAATTTGGTTACTTTATATGTTTAATCATAGTGGCCTGAACCTTAAAAATTACTTTTGCAACATTACTTCTGCCAACAACATTTTAATTTGGGGAATACCACCACATTCCAAACAAATTCTGAATTATAGAAATAGAGAAACTTTTGAGCTGTTCTCCACATAAACATATTCTAATACCATCCGATTTAATCCGTGTACCCTATCGGTCAGCTGAAAATATTTGCGATCGTAAAATTTGAATGAACGGCCTTAAATTTTTCCAACGTGCTATGCGATCACTCTCGGTTGTCTATTTCATGAACACCTGGGCTCCTCGAGTATTACAACTGCTTGAGCAAGCATGTTTCAAGTTACATGTACATTAAATTTGGTTAAATATGTACCAATTTCTAAATTAATGTTATGAAATTAAATGGAATGGAATAACCATGTCGTATTTTATTATTTGCAGATGTTAATGCTGGTTTTACTGCGGCAAATATTCGCTGATGCGTCTGTAAAACTCCATTTGCGGCAGTAAAACCCGCGTTAACATCCACAAATCATAAAATACAACATAGTTATTCTCCAATTTAATGCACAAGCTTTCGGCTCTCACGCTGGAGCTGTTGAATTATGAAATGTCATTATGTGAGTCGAAAGCATTCAATATGTTTACGTGGAGTATAGCTCAGAAGTTTTTCTACTTTTATAAGCAACAAACACACGTACGAGTCTAAAACAGTATATCACAAATTTAAAATTGTTGAATCTCTCCTTAGTTGAGGCATCTGGTTCACAATGACACAAATTGTGACCAGAACTAATGTATTTTTGCTCGACATGTTGAATGCCTGCTCCGAGTAAACTCTTAGTGACCGGTGTATCAGATTCTACCAGTACGAATTATACTACCACCAGAAGTATTGTCGTAGTAAGCCATTTCCACCGTACCTTAAACTGGATGTGCTGGTGTGGCTGATAATGCAAGTTGCAGTTTTTAAATGCTATTGATTATCTCAAAAGCATGATAGGGAAATTGGTCATCATGGCTGGCAAATGAAAACAATACTGACGATGCGAGTATAAGCTTACTCTTGGTTGGCAGGCAGTCAGTGTGTTGTATGTAAACTTGTCTGAAATAATGACTGTATATGCCTTCAGCAGGACTTAATTCTTCATGGAAACCCAGTAACAGGATTTGAGTTGGAAGCTGAATTGTGCGACTTTAACTGACTCGTGTAACTTTAAATTTTCATGGATTCTCATGGGGCGGAATTTCAAGAATCTCTATGGTAAAAGATGGATTCCGGTAATTTATAAAAAAAATAGAGCCGGTTTCAGTAGTACTGTTTCAGTAGTACTGTTTCCATCATTCATAGACAACAGTGTAATGGCTTACGGTGCAAAATTTATTATGCTATGGTACATACATCTGATTTGTACATGTACAATTTGTAGACCAGTACCAGCGAGAATAAATATGTCTGTTTTACATGTAAATAAATTTGTACAAGTACAAACTTTCTACATCTCGACTTCGGCTGTGTGGTTGTACATTTTACATGAAGCTGTGCTACATGTATTTGCAATGTTTCAGGGCTTCGTGTTTAGAATTAGTGCGTGAGCTAAATATAGCTCTTGTCAAAATATTTAGGAGAGGGTATTTAAAAGTCAGGCGAGTGATTGCAATATAATACAATATAAAATGTGACAGTTTACGTGAGCTAAAATCACTCTCGTGACATGAATTTACGTGAGTGTTTGCGTGCAGGTGAGCTATCACTCGCGATAAACATGAAGCCCTGATGTTTACAATGTACATGTCCAATTGTGTTCTTCCCTGGTCAAACTTGGCATTGGGAATTGGGATATTATTGTCAGCATGTCTGTCCGTCTGCCGATATGTCCCCATTTTTTCATTGCCACCAAACCTTAAGAATGTCTGTGTCCTGGCTCATTGATTTACATCACACATGCATGTGATCATAGAGCACCGGCAATTATAATGCATTAATATAATTTCAGTGCTTCCCAATTGTTTCTGTTGCAAAAGGGTCTTATTCACTTCACTTGAATTTACATGTAGCATGTTTAGTGGTCAGTGCTCCTATGTCATGAATATTTACAGAGGATTTCATAATAGTTTCCGGTACCAAGATATCTTTCAGTGGCAAGAAATTACATGCCCAGACTGACTGAAAACATAACATGTAACTTTGCACCTCCTGTCTGAAGTTGCCAACTTCTAATAATGTGTTTGTTTCATTTGGTGTGTTTTTATAATTCTTATTGGCTGAGTGGCTGTTTGATCAGAGATACGAAAGTTTGCTACTTCAGACACAGCAAAACTGTTCAACTTCGCACTTGCCAGAGCAACATGGCGTGTTTGTGAACATCACATCAGTCACAAACGGTAAACTATCATGAAATCCTTTGTGATAGCATGGCAGCATTTGGACTAATCCACTTACATTCAGGGAGGGGGGATAGGATCACCAAGGTTGATATCAAAGACCGGTCCATATATCTTCCCCACATAATGGTGCCATGCTGGCTGGACCATGGCAACATCAAAGGATATCCCACACCAGTTTAGAGCCTAATTTGGCTGAGCCGACCAAAAAGTAGCTGCCTTATGTCCCCTTCGAGCCGCTATGAAGAAATATCAGGCTTGGTCAATACTCACATCAATGCAAGCTGGTTAGATCCTACACTGATAATTGAAATGGGGAGGCAGAAATGATGTAATAGATTGGAAGCAGCAGCCTTGTGACCAGTCAAACTGTCAATTTGCTCATTCATCATCATATATCAAGAACGACTATTGGTTCACTATCTTCATATCACACGCGTGTGATCATGGCGCGGTAGACTTATCAAATGCACATACACCGTACCCAGTCATGGGTGCCAAGAATATTTGATACATTTGAATGTGACCTATTTTCACAAGATCATTGACCAGGTTCACTTGTCCCTCAATATTAGGGAGCTTCTTGAAATCAGAGCATGAGTTCCTTGATAGATATGACATATGCCAGTGATCCAAATTGGATACACCATGCCCAGTGTTGTGTTGTAATCAGCATGGAGAGGAGTTTCAATTGGAATGGCATATTCCATTCCCTCTGCCGAGTCCGAAAAAGGATGTCGGGGAGTTCCTAGAAGTTCCAAATTGGTACACCATGACATTCATGCCCCATTTCCAGAAGAGAGAGAGAATTACGGTTTAATGTCGCGTTCAGCAATATTTCAGCTATACAGCGATTTCCAGAAGCTCCCTTAGGCTGAAATTGTCATTCTGTAGATCTATGATGTCTCTGGGTCGGCAAACCCTACATGGATTCGAGAATGGGGGCCATGATATTGCCCTATTCACTGACAATCAAATTATACAACTGTTCATTGACGAGTGCTTCTTTTTAGGCATTTTCCACAGTTTATCCTGTAAATTAGGCAAATTGCACTGAAATTCATTTGCTTCTCATTAACATCTGAGGAAACCTGCCTCAGCAAATATCTTGTGGCAGTGAAATATACCACATTGTGTCCCTACATCCCTCTGGATGGAGGGTGTCTGGTTCCATGCTGCTTCAAAGATAGCAGGAACACAACTGAGCTGGGTGGTGCTTAGTTGGTTCGTCGTGATATAGCTGAAATATTGTTGAAAGCGACGTTAAATTCTATTCACTCGCTCACTCCCTACATCCCTCACTCTCCTTGTTTCCCCCGCTAATTTATACCACCAAATATTCGCCTATTGGCCACAAGCACGGGTCACAAAGGATAGTTCGGCAAATCGATTTTTCGGAGAAAACATTAAAATTTAAAAGAAGCGCCAAGAAATACTGCTCGTGGTTGGTTACTTAAAGGTCATTGTGCACACCGCAGGTCACGGTAAGAATATAGGCCTCAGCTCCTCCGAGAGCTTGTCATAAGAGGCGACTAACTGAGGCACCCGTGGGGTTCCCAGGTGTGAAAAGGAATAGGACCCCACCCGTGTGGTTCCCGGGTGTGAAAAGGAATAGGACCCAACGTCGTAATATGACTGAAATATAGTTAAAAGCAACGTTAAATCGTATTCACTCACTCACTGGTTACTTAAAGAGGTAGTAGCGTGATTTAATTACTCCGGTAAACTGAACAGCATGATCACTTGCAACATTTGCCAAAAGATTTTCAAGTCGTGAAGTCTTAAATTTCTTACAGTGAACAACATGAAATGAGAAATGACCGAGATGACGTCAGATAACGTGACCAGGTGTCCATGACGTCATGTTAGAAGTCGTCACAGTGCAATAAAATTTATAAGATTGAGTATGACGTTGCAAAGCATCACACCCGGAATGCCAACGCGTGTTCTGTGACGTCATTTCAGGCACTGGAGCCATTTTAGTGCAGGTGCTGTCAAGTTTTTCAGAGAACATCAGAAGTGGGATTTCAATGCCCGTGATATAAAAAATGACGTCACAGAAAAATGTTCACCATAGTTGGTCTCAACTACAATAAGTTTTATCGAAATATGTTATTTGCTGAATAGTTTTTAAATGATGCTACTACCTCTTTAACTATGTAAGAAAATATTATATAAATAGGGGCATACACAGGGATTCATACACGTCAGTTCTACGTACCGAATTTCGGTTCGTAGATTGAGTTTTAAAACTCAATTTTTCAGTTCAAAACAATTCTTTTGAGTAAAAAATCAAAAGTTTTCACCAAAATATTTATAGCGAGCGGAGCGCGGCCGCGAAGCGGCCGCTTGCGAAGCAAGCTCTATAGGTATTGCGTAGACGTGCATATATGAAACAAAACATAGCAAAATTTAATGAAAACAAAGCAAATAACAACAACAACCGATATCCCTTGAACGAAAAAACGGTGATTTCCGTTTCCGCCACCCATGGAGAAATTGCATGCCGGGACAAATTACTCGTGATGAAGACTTAAAAGAAGAAAACATAGCCTAGCTGGCATGTCATTTTTCGAAAGGATTTTCAATTTATGAATAATTTTACACAGATGAAAGTAACTGCAGACTAAAAGTGATTCGTTATGTGGCTTTCGTCCTTGTCGAAGATGTCCGATGCAAAACGCAGACCACGTGACCAAGAGTTCGATCAAAAACGTTTCGCGCTGAAGGTAGTCCACGGAAGGCGGCACTGAAAACGGTGTACATCTTTCGTCAAATTTAGTTCTATGGGAGGCAAAACCTGCATAAAATTCATATCTATGGAAAGCTTATTTATTGCGTTTTTTAGATCTGAAGTATCGTGTAAATATGACCAGGCATTTGTTAGAAAATAAACATTTACGACGCAGTCGTGGTTGTAAAATCAAGCCATTCAACATTCACCTTTTCGAAAACATAGATGGGAGGTAACTCCGCTACAACCGCTTGATCTCGCCGACGACGCGTGAGGGTCCTACTGTTTACCGCCCAGTCAAGTCCAGTAGCGATTTAAGTTTAAAATTCGATTTTGAATTAAAACAACTGAGTTCGTAACCTATTTATTTTTTTGGATGATCATTCTTAGTTGGTTAATTTTAATTACGAATTGGAATTTCAGTTTTTTAAATGAAATTTCAGTTTTAATTTTGATCAAGATTAAAGTAAAATTATTTTTAAATACTTGAATTTAAATTTGAATATAATTTTAACTCGAAATTAAAATTTAATAGTCGGAAAAAAGTTTGAAGAAAACATTTCATATGGAATGAAGTCCAGAACTAATGTTTTGAGTTCAGCTCAATCAGTTCCTAATCTGAAGCTAGAGTATGTTTCAATTTAAACTTTCAAAGTTTACATTCAAAATTAATAATGAACTTTTCGAAAATTCCTGAAACTTCAGTATGTTTTATAAACTAGACATCCTCCGATAATACCTAAAAAATTCACACCAGAGATAGGCCTCCACATTTTTTAATATTTATTTATGACGATTTATTTGTATTTCCACATTTTAATGACATGGGAACCGTACCCTAGTTACAGACGAGGGGGAGCTTATATATTTTTGCTATCCCTAAGGCTAGAGTGATGAAAATTACCACACTATATCTGTGGGTCAAGCTCTACTAGAAAATGTGAAAACAAAACAAAGAAACAAAAAAGATAGCCTTCTCCTATATTGTAACTTGTTTCATCAGATTAATATTTTATTTTCTGGAAACCATGAAGAATT
>JAVTVY010056029.1:0-29853 GCA_036873755.1 Hanleya hanleyi | reverse complement strand
GTGCCACTGGAAGGTTTCTTTGTCGCTGCTTTTTTAACTTCTCGAGGATGTTGTTTGGCTCATTCTTCCGGGCATCACAAACTGTCTTGCTCATCTTCTTTGTAGGCTCTCTGATCTCCTGTGGGGAAAACAATTATTACCATATCATATCGCGATTTATTTCGAAAATAAACAACAATTTTCAAATCAATTGTGTACTAACTTTAAATATTGAAATAAGCAATGTGAAAATGCAATGCAATGCGTAACCAAACAACCTGGAAATTCTAATAAATGACATTTGACTTCGTTCAGATAATGTGTATGAAAGAATGTACAGTACATGATAACCCCCCTCCCCCCCCCCCACCATCACAATTGAAAAGTACATAAATGGGGTACAACACATATTAAACTTTAGGAAACAATACCAATTTATGTTTATATTGATATGTAAGAGGAATACGATGGAGTGTTGAATGGAGTTAACAATTAATGGACGATACTAACCACAATTTGTAGCATCATATAGATCAGCCCTTAGCTCGACAAATTAAAGCATCCAAAGTTCGGGTTGTCAGGAATAGTACACACCACTGGTACATTAGGCCAACCCCGAACTGGGCAAAGCTGTGTTGTAAGTGTATTTGTATTCCTTCGCCAGAGTCCACAGTGAAGCTGTGAACATCATAATAAAAAAATCATTGATAAACTGTTCATTATGGTGGGGCGAGGAGAGATGCAATTTGACAGGACAGGAAGCTCAGACTGTGAAACCGACAGTATGAAATAAAAGCCAGGACTTGAAAGAATCACAAATCAACTTTTATCAATTCATTCATATGTTATGCCAATTTTGTCATGTAAACATCTGAAATGGCTTGACTATTGAAGGTAGAAGGTATACCAGTACAGGAAATGACACAATGAGATTGTAACAACACCCCCTTCTGGGTTTCTCACATTGAACTGTGCAAAGAGTCACCCAGCATGGTTAATCCCTTACACAATGGACCACTAAGACAAACTGGCCTATTCTTGTGAGGTTGACCGGTTATTTTAATTAACGAAATATACATGTCTGTTCAGCTATTGAAATATATGTTAGACAGCATTTTATATCTAAGGTTAATTACACTGGGCTTAATAAAAGTACATGCCTAACTATCCTACCCATGAGATTAGAGAAAACGAGAAAATCAACCAACAAGCCCTTTCTTTCATAAATCGGTGAGATAAATAAATCTTTCCAAGGCAGTATAATGTTTTGGTTGTTGTATTTACAGTGTAATATACAAACCTGACAAAGTTACTTATATAACTAAAATATATTGTAAACTAGTCCAAAATATTCCAGACTTAACAAATGGAGACTTTAGAATGCTAATTTAGCCTACAATTTGCAAAAGGTACTTACCATCAATCTGAGTCTGTTCCATCAGCCATATTTAATCGGAAATATGACTTTTACTGTCCTCAAATCAGTCAGCTATTAATAAAATAACTGCAAAAAAATCTTTCTTGTCTCTGTGCAGCGCCACCTAGTGTGAACAAGCAGAGTTATCTCCCCTCCATTTGAAGTGGAGAGATTTTGTAAATACCATTTAGATTGGGAAACCATTTGAACTGATCAGAAGTTTATTCATTCATGAGAATCTTCAAGTAGTTGAATGATAACAAACCATATTTCATAATGAAATGATGACATCAAGGTTTAAGGGATGTCTGCTGGCGATTTTTTCTTGGCAGCAGTTTTTGGCAGTTTGAGTTAGATTAAGCGACAGGGATTTTCTTTAAGTCTTCTAGCTGAGAATTTTGTGCAGCAACGTTCATCCAATTTGATAAATTTTGAAAGACATTGTGATTGTCTCCAAAGAGTTAGAATATAGGAAAAAGTTAAATACTATTTATGTAATTTTTTTGTGAATAGGATTCAAAACCTGGGCTATTCCCTTTGTTTTCTAGGTTATCAAATGGGGCATGGGTCCGTCTTTTTAACAGTGTCAACAGCTAAACAATGCACACCGACCTATATTCCTCATATTACACAATTATGAATGCAGCAACACACATTATTCGAAGAGTTAATTACGGACATCCTTAATTCAATTTTAAATAAAACTTTAATTCCAAACAATCAAATATTCAAAACTTCATAGATTTATTCCAATTTTAATAAATTTCAGATGAAGATTAATAGTGAATTCGATTTGAGTTAGAATATTTAAATTTAGTTTTCAGTGACCTTGCATTTGTTTGGATATCGAACTATGATGGATGGCAATTAGGTTTTTTGTCAATTTTTATTAGCATTTCCTAAGTGACATTTCAAAATACTTCACAGTCAAATATCAACATAACGATAGAATATTCACACAATATGAAAATAAAATTAATCCTTCAATTCAATTGTAATATAGTATAGCTATTGAAAATATTAATCATGAGTTTGTATTAAATTCAAGTTAAAATTTAAGATGAATTTCATATGAAACTACCAAAATTGATATTTGATGCCTCATGAGCAGCAGATTGGAGATTTGTGGTACAAAATCTCTCTCCAACTGCGAGCAGCCAAATATGGAGAACATTACTTGGGTGTTGTGAACTGATATTGAATCGTATATGATCATATAAAATTGCAAATCCTATAAGATCTGGATCATATAGGGTCCAAAATACTACTTGTGTTGTGGTTATTCACAGATCTGTCCTGATTAAGCAAAAACGCATTTTAGATATATTTGTCTTGACTGAAGACCGCATAAACATCACTCTCTAAAAACGTTAAATTAGTTGTTCCCAAGAAGAGTGGAAATTGATCCCACTCAAGTTGAATGAAGTCCAGTATCAAGTTGGGTGGATTTTGCTTATAAAGTCAATAAATCGCTGAAGTGGTGGGCAAAATAATGTTTGGGTGAAATTACATTCAATTACTTCAGTGAAACGCACTTAATTTGTGTGAAATAATTCACTGAAATACTTGAGCGGGATCAATTTCCACTCTTCTTAATATCATTAATACAATTGATCCTATGAAGTGTCATATTAAATCCAATAGGATTATTATATTTCTATCCTATTAAATCCAGTAGGATTTTTTAGAATCTTATAGGATTTTTTTTAGAATCTTATAAGACTTTTCAGAATCTTATAGGATTTTTTTAATCTTATAGGATTTCTTAGAATCTTATAAGATTTTCTCAGAACCTTATAGGATTTTTCAGAATCTTATAGGATTTTTCAGAATCTTATAGGATTTTTTAGAATCTTATAAGATTTCGAATAATCTTATAGGATTTTTCAGAATCTTATAGGATCCTATAAGATTTTTTTGTAAGGGTTGTGTTGCCCCTGACTGTTCTATACTACAGTATCATTGTTGTGTTGCCCCTGACTGTTCTATACTACAGCATGATTGTTGTGTTGCCCCTGACTGTTCTATACTACAGTATGATTGTTGTGTTGCCCCTGACTGTTCTATACTACAGTATGATTGTTATGTTGTCCCGACTGTACTATACTACAGTATGATTGTTGTGTTGCCCTGACTGTTCTATACTACAGTATGATTGTTGTGTTGCCCCTGACTGTTCTATACTATAGTATGATTGTTGTGTTGCCCCTGACTGTTCTATACTACAGTATGATTGTTGTGTTGCCCCTGACTGTTCTATACTACAGTATGATAGTTGTGTTGCCCCTGACTGTTCTATACTACAGTATGATTGTTGTATTGCCCCTGACTGTTCTATACTACAGTATGATTGTTGTGTTGCCCCTGACTGTTCTATACTACAGTATGATTGTTGTGTTGCCCCTGACTGTTCTATACTACAGTGTGATTGTTGTGTTGCCCCTGACTGTTCTATACTACAGTGTGATTGTTGTGTTGCCCCTGACTGTTCTATACTACAGTATGATTGTTGTGTTGCCCCTGACTGTTCTATACTACAGTATGATTGTTGTGTTGCCCCTGACTGTTCTATACTACAGTGTGATTGTTGTGTTGCCCCTGACTGTTCTATACTACAGTATGATTGTTGTGTTGCCCCTGACTGTTCTATACTACAGTATCATTGTTGTGTTGCCCCTGACTGTTCCATACTACCGTATGATTGTTATGTTGCCCCTGACTGTTCTATACTACAGTATGATTGTTGCGTTGCCCCTGACTGTTCTATACTACAGTATGATTGTTATGTTGCCCCGACTGTTCTATACTACAGTATGATTGTTGTGTTGCCCTGACTGTTCTATACTACAGTATGATTGTTGTGTTGCCCCTGACTGTTCTATACTACAGTATGATTGTTTTGTTGCCCCTGACCGTTCTATACTACAGTATGATTGTTGTGTTGCCCCTGACTGTTCTATTCTACAGTATGATAGTTGTGTTGCCCCTGACTGTTCTATACTACAGTATGATTGTTGTGTTGCCCCTGACTGTTCTATACTACAGTATGATTGTTGTGTTGCCCCTGACTGTTCTATACTACAGCATGACTGTTGTGTTGCCCCTGACTGTTCTATACTACAGTATGATTGTTGTGTTGCCCCTGACTGTTCTATACTACAGTATGATTGTTGTGTTGCCCTGACTGTTCTATACTACAGTATGATTGTTGTGTTGCCCCTGATTGTTCTATACTACAGTATGATTGTTGCGTTGCCCCTGACTGTTCTATACTACAGTATGATTGTTATGTTGCCCCGACTGTTCTATACTACAGTATGATTGTTGTGTTGCCCTGACTGTTCTATACTACAGTATGATTGTTGTGTTGCCCCTGACCGTTCTATACTACAGTATGATTGTTTTGTTGCCCCTGACCGTTCTATACTACAGTATGATTGTTCCCTTACAAAAAAATCTTATAGGATCCTATAAGATAAAATCGTATAGGATCTTATAAGATTTTGGCCCAAAATCCTATAAGATTTTTTAATAGGATCCTATAAGATTGAAATCCTATAAGATCGAAATCCTATAGGATTGAAATCCTATAGGATTAAAATCCTATAAGATTTTGGCCCAAAATCCTATAAGATTTTTTAATAGGATCCTATAAGATTGAAATCCTACAAGATTAAAATCCTATAAGATTGAAATCCTATAGGATTTTTTAATAGGATAAAAATCTTACAGGGTTTTTAATGGGTATAGAATTTAGTTATGGAATGGATTCTGAGAAATCTACAGTTTCTACAAGAATATTTGGGTGAGTGATATAGGTCATCTTTTATAGTAACTCCACGAAATACAAAATACCCCTGTACTGTAAAATAGTAAATACATCAGGAAATGTATTAGCGTAAACATCGCTCGTTTTAGATGTACCACAGCTATGTTAAAGATAATCTGGTAAATAACTAACGCATAGAAAGAAGAAGAACAAACAAATACATATAATAAATATTTTCTTTATTATGTATGTATGAGATATAAACGTAGGAACATAGAATCAGTTTTATTACTCTTTTTTGCCATACAGACTAAAGGCAAATTAAGAAAAAAGAGAAGAAAAAAAAGAAAAGAAACAAACAAAGACAGAAAAAGATATATGTGTTCATTTAAAACAATAACTAACTAACACGGCGAGTTTCCATGCATCATAATCGGTCCATCAGCTTTCTGTATAACTTCTGCTCTCCATTGAGTTTTGACTTCATCGCTTCACGAATGGCCTTCTCGGAACCGGGAAATTTCTTCAGGCAGTAGTCTGTAAGATAATGAAATAATTTGCAGTTAGCCACTGAATATCAATATATTCTATCACACTATTTCAAACTATAAGCTATCAAAAGAAATGGTCATTGACCTTGGGATTAATTATCAGCTCTTTGGAATATTTATGAAGAAATTTTTTTACCTTGGATGGCTTTGATCTTTTCTTGGTCAATCGCGGGCTTAGCCTCTACCCCTCTCGTCGCATTGGGTTTCATCCCTGTCAACGTATGGAAGGCCATTTCATTCCTCGTGAACAAAGCACCCATTAGGTCCATAGCCATCTTTCTTGGTTCACTCCGGTTAATTTTCTGGAACCGTGTCCGCACAATGCGCACATTGCCAGATAAAACCACCTATAATAAAACAACAACAATAAACCTTATATTATGAGTGGGTGATAAATGATATAACTTTAGGACTAAAAATGGTGTGTCTTGTTGCCATCAGTGATGAATATTTAAATGTTTTGTTCATCACAGTTTGATCTCTTAAATGAAATCAGTTTACAGCTAATCCCAGATTTTGATCATCTAATGTCACCAAGAATTGTGACAATTATAAGAAAAAAAAAGCAAGAATGAGGCATAGAAGTAACTCTTAAATGCGACAGAAATAAGAAACCTTGATTGCCTTGGTATATTATTTGGCTACTACTACTGTGTTTTATCATGGTTTGAATAAATCCTAAATAGACCAATATAATTTTTCATCAATATAATAACTTACAAGATCAAGTTCTGGGGAGGAAACAGCTGATCGGGGAGATGACCGGTCAGTGTTTGTGGGGTGATGAACTCTGGGTGGAGTGGAGACTGCAGTGGGGCGCTCAACATGATCCGGTACGAAGGATGTTGGTGGCCTCGGACTAGTAGGCGCCGCTAATCCGCTGTCCTGGTGTCCTGGAGTGGCGACAGTCTGTTCTGGTGTGGCAATGCGTCGTACATGGATTGATGGTACAGCAGCTCTCGATGAACAGTGGTCGCAGCATCTAGGTCCTTCTGCCATACGGGTGACCATCTCTGTCAGCTTTAAAACCATTTCTGGCAAACCTGAGAAAATTGAAAAGAAGTATTTGGGTCACGTAACTATGTTAATGAGACATTGTAGCTTATTTACGCAACGTTATTCAACGGAGACCCAAAGAACCAGGTCATGAAATAGCAATGGCAACTTTATGATTAAATGGTTCATTAAAAGATCAGTTATTAAAATGTCTCAATCAGCCTTCATGTTTATCACTGAACTTACCTTGTAGCTTATTAACTGTATCATGAAGCTCTCTAATGTCTGAACGGAGCTGCCTATTTTCCCTCTGGATAGTTTGCATGGTCTCTGCTACGCTGTCCATGTCAGAAGTCTGAAAAAAACAAATAATATTATATGCTGAAAACTCGATCAACATTGAACAATCATATTTTAGAGAACAATAATGTGCTGTAGATCACTGGATCATAACTATCTAACCGGAAATAAATGTGATGACATGTCATTGCAGGCTATCGAAAAATGAAATGTAAACAAAATTAAATTAGAACAATAAAAGAGGCATCAACTTTGTAAGGTATCATTCGGGCCAACCAAGATGAACAAAAGGAAAGTTGATATGATTTCTTTTGCATTTTTGACTTAGAACAAGATATATGAGTTTTCAAAGATTGATATTAAAGTGTATGAGAGTTCAGTTTCCAGAAATTTTTGTAATCAACGGATGGACATACGGAGAAAATAAAAGACAACGCAAACTTAAATACAGCATTCTGGATGTAGTAGGCATTAGACTTACAGCTGGAATGGCATGCCGATCAGGTGTCCCAGGTGACAGTGGTTGCAAAATGTCATTGCCAATATCGTCATCATCATCATCTTCGTCCTCGTCATCAATTACGCCATTGATACGCTTAGCCTATGATAAAAAAAATAGAACATTGGTAAGGGATGAATTTAACAATCCATGAATGGGGTTAAAATGAAAAGTGTTAATTTTATTTCTTAGCAATTAGAATATTAAAAAATTCAATCCAAACTATTTTTCTAATTAATGAAGTTTGAACTAAATCCCCATAATAATGCCACCACCTAATATTAATTTATTTCTATCTACTGTATTAACGTAAAATATATATACTTGGATATTATATAATGTACGAAATATGTCCACTACACATGCCATGACTGTCACTGCCAAATCTTTGCCCATGAATACGTAGTATATGTCCACCTCATGCCATGACTGATACTATATCTTTACTTATCTTTATTCACCAATCTGTTAAATTATATACTATACTCTCACTGCTAAACACTGTTACTTAATATATTAATTTCTGGGATAAAACAAGCCCTTTAGGGTTTTATTCCCGCCATATGTATCATTATTATAAATTAGCTAAATATTTGATGCACATGCTTCTGTATGGTGAATAAAGTATTCAATTCAATTCAATTCAAAATTCAATAACTGTCGCATAAATTAGCCACATTCTCAGTCAGTTAATACCTTTGGATGATTGGTCTGTCCCAGGATGTAATCCAACCTTTGCTGGAACCCACCCGTCTGGATTGTAGTCTTCTTCGCCTGTTTTAAAAAATATATGCATATAATTAAAACCTGATCAGTTGTATATATGATTCCATATGATATGCATTCCAGTTCTTCTTTTTTTAATACACTCAGGACCAATAAAGGACGGAATACATCTGTACGATTTACAAAAGATTGATGAAGATGTCTATTATCCTTTCTTTAGTACTCCATGATATACAGCAAGGGAGATAAACAGGTTGTGTGGCATTCTAACCAATTATCAACAATGAAGATATCAATCATACCTTAGGTGTGCTTAGTAGAGTTTGCGTCAGACAAGCGGCTGCTTGAAGCGAGCCGAGTTCCCTGCGTTTCTTTGTAGCCGCTGCATGCTGGAATATGGAATTAAGAAATGTAAGAAACCATTAGAATTGAAGTGAAACTTCCTATCAACGAAATAGTATACTGTATATGGTTCACCAGTCTGGCATTAATATTGACAAACAAAGTATCCCAAAGTTATATATAACTGACGATGAGGAAGCATCCAAATATTACATATACATAGATATATATGGAATATTTTCATAATAGACATTTCTATTTTTTGTCTTCATTAATTTCTGGTTCAACTAAATAGTTTTCAAATAACAAAAGAATCCTTATTAACTACAAATTATATTCTCAGTATTTCTCTTCAAATGAAAACTAAAACATACAATTTAACTTATATGAAAATATTTGCACTTCGATATATTGATACCTCATATCTTTCAGCCAAAGATACTACCATTATCCAAACTGGAGATAGTATCGCAATATCGCGTGGGTCTACATAGGTTAGCTATTAAGACTAATATGAACAATACTAACCACAGGCGAATCATTCTCTTTATCTTCATCATCCGAGGTCTCCAGTCGCTGCGTTCTTTTTCTCTTTCCTCTGCCCAACTGTGATGACGGGGTTATGATCAACGGTTCCTTTCGGATGTGTTTCTCGCACAACTTCCTCAACTGTAGTGGGTCATCTGTAAAAACAAGGAAAAATAAAATTAGAAATGGGCAAATAGCTATGTGTTTACATTTCCACAAATTCAAAAGCATTAGAAATATATTTCATTCCAGTACTGAATAATTGACTTCAGATTATAAATGTGGTTTATCAGTCAATGCAAAAAGTAGGTTGGTTGAAAAAGTCACTTACATATTATCCTAGCATATGGATATGGGTATGGATTAACACTTATTCAGGGAGCAGGGTCCCCCATAATACATTTCAATATGAGAAAAAATGTAATACTACTTCGACACATTTTTGCTCTGAAAATATATTCCATGCAGTGTGCAAACACATGAAAATATTAACGAACGCCGACTGCAAGGATGTTGAAAATTGGGATCTTCATAACCCAGAACCTGTCCCCTGATCATGCTGATAGTGAAACGAGATTTGTAACTTCTGCTCCCCGAATACAAGAACAACGATGTTGTTGTTGTAAATAACACTCGACGAGAATGTATTTTGTCATTTTTGTCTTATTTTGCGAGATTATACCATTCTTACCGTTAAAGCTCACAATCCTCGCAGAACATCTTGAAGTGACGGTCTTGCCATTTCTCAACTTCGTCGGCCAGTTAACAATAACCTCATCGTCAAGTCCGATAGATTCATCGAGGTCGTTGTCTATCCACGCAGTTCTGCCGACTTCCGCGGTTGGAGGGTCTTCCATGAAAAAGTCGAACAGGGCCCAGCTATATAGAGATGCCATTGTCAAGTTTATCTCAAGTTTACGGTGAACGATAGATTGGTAGTTTGCTATTAAATAAATGAGTCGTGGAAATGTATGTTCCATATTTCCCGTGATTTTGCTTTTGTACACGCTGACTGACAGACTTGACACGTTGAGTTGCTTTTGAGTAATAATGATTGCGCATGCGTAAAGAGAATTGTGGGAAATCTAATTCGGTACAACTCGGTCTAATCCGTAAATCGCCTATGCCACCCGCGGCGTAATCCGACCGTGGTTCTCCCAGTATTTTTTTCTGGACGGCTTTGTGTAGGAAGGCATACAAAGACAAAGGAATTAACCCCGTGATTACAGTTACAATGAGTGAGGGACCGTCTAACTTGGAGAATTTATTTGGGAGATGCACAAGTGCTGTCACGTGGTACATTTTGGGTGAGTTCCGGCTGACGGCATATGGGACGTAACCTGCGGGAGATTTGACGGTCGCGAAAATAACATTGAAGTCAATGGGAATCTTTTTTTTAAACGAAGTTTTGCAGTTTGATTCTGGTTGATAATATTTCAGAAGTGCATAATTTTCACTCATATATGGAACAGACGCTGTCAACCAAAAACTAGGGTGCTCCATGCAAATCTTACGTCTCACCCAGCAGGTCATGTGATCGACACATGTGAAAGAGGCGAATATCAGCCACAGCAACATTAATTCCAGGTTACTATGTAAGAACCTGCCTTCAAACTGAGTGACACTGGCATTTTGAAATATATTGAATAACTGTTAAGTGTATTCCAAGATATATACGTTTTGCGATCAGTAAAACAGTTAGATATAACAGTTCTTTATTTCTGCACGAATCCTGCAAAAATGTAGCTCCGGTGTAGCCTTGTTCCATACTACGTTCTCACGTAGTATGGAACAAGGCTACACCGGAGCTAGCAAAAATGGCGAGACCCATACAGGGGAAAATGGAGCGTATAGCGCGAAGCACCCTGGGAGAGGATGAAATGTCTGCCATAGTCAACCCACACAGGGGATGTCGGCAGAGTTCAGTGACGTTGCCCAGCAGGAAAAGACATAATGGCGGAGGCTTTCCCGGCTTGAACTTGGTCTTTTATCAGTTTATTGTGTAATCATCACGTTTGAACAACCGAAACATCACAAACCGCTGTGATCAAATTAAGAATGTTGTTTTGTGGTAGCGAACGTCATGTTGCTCTGTTAACCATCTGCGATCACGGGGGATCCCTGATCAACGGAGATCAAAACGGATCTCAGCTGGTTTCCGTTAGCACTGCGATGTCCGCTAAGCTTCAAACCGGCGTGTGGACTCACTGGATTACCGGTAGGCCTACATTCGATTTCTTTATAAAGCATTGCATGATGAAGATAACATCAGTTTCACGTTTTCTACGCTGTCGATTTCATCAATATAATAATTCTGTGCCTGGTCGTCAAATCCATAGCTCAAAATTCTGCGGTGCTGTTGTTGAAAAGTACGGTAAGTATTTTTAATACTCCTTGTTTTTTTTACCACAGTTCCGTGATATGTGGAGTAATTGACAGTGAAATAAGAATATATTCATTATTAGATATTATTTAAGTTAGCTATGATGTTTCATTTTTACGCATTTTTTCTTATTTTTCTATTTATTTAGTGAAATTAAAATCAAAATATATATTATATATTATATCATTGTTAGTATAATAATTTAATTGTGATGATGATGGATTTTATTATCAAATACTGTGTTTATAGCCTAATTATTAGACCTAATTCCTGTAATTGGATTCAACAATAATTGTTTCCATGTGCCCGCTTTTATATTAATGCTTTTATTAATTGAATTCTAGGTCAGAAATGGCTATGCGCCGACGTGGGCCTTACAAGCGATACCTCAGAGAGGATGTGAATTTACCACGGAGAACAAAACAGAGAAGACAGCTCAACACATCAGATGAGGATTACGAAACCGAATTGGTTAATGAATTGGTGAGTATATTAACAATGTAATTGTCCAACAATATGGAGCTTGATCACTGTCACTTATTTGACATTGGGATATTACATCGTGAACAGCATATTTATTAATTAATTGAATTTTATATTTATTATATTCATCTTTAAGATCAAGATGGTTCTTGTAAAATAAATCTAGCATTTAGGAAATATGTAGTGCCATGCTTCTTTCATGCCAAATAAAGTGATGTCGTGCAACTCCGTCATCAACCCAGTCAATTTAACAACTATTTTTTATTTTATATTTCACTGACAATAATTTGTTTGATTTTATGTAGTTACATTAATTTCTTACTTTGTACTACAGGATGTGCCAGTGGACAATCAGCTTGAAACTTTACCATCTGATTCTGCAGCTGGTGAGGATTTAGATGTGCCAGATGTTAATACAGAAACTACCCAAGATTTTGATGTGCCAGCTACCGAAATCACCCAGGATGACCAAGTGGTAGAGGTAATATTTACTTAATCACTATTATATATAACCAAATCAGTTTCTGACACATTTGCGGATAGACAAGGAGATGGCTCTGACTAATGAGTTTTATTCTGGATTAAAATTTCCAATCAATTCAAAGTGTTCGGGCCAATAAAGTGACCCTCATCATATAGAATCATTGAATTAAATGCATTTATTAATTCAATTGAGGAACAACTTAGAAAAAAAATGAAATATACTTATACTCTTTTGCAGTTATAAATAAAAATATATACATGTAACACATTATATTTACTGATTTTTTACTTATAGCCTTCCACGGATGAGCCAGAAGTCGACATTACTGACATCACTCGAAGTGAAAGTTTACTACTCTTGGAGGCGTTCGCTCTTCGACATAATCTGTCAGCCACAGCCTTCCAGGATCTCCTTAATCTCTTCAACACTCACTTCCCAGGCAGTGTACCGGGCACCAGATATCTGTTTGATAAAGAGTTTGCGTCAGGGAAGGAGACCATCGAGCGACATGTAGTCTGTGACGTCTGTCACGGCTACATTGGTGTTGAAGGCAACTCCTGTCCGGACTGTGGAATGGACATTGGCATCAAATCCAGCCTACGGAATGGACATTACTTCATTGTATTGCCATTAAAGAAACAGTTGTTAGATTTGTTTCAAACATTACAGATGTTTCAGCAGCTCAAGTTTCCATCCAAGTCTACTGAACAGGTCTACAGTGACATTTGTGATGGCTTGATTTATCAGAATCTCCTAATATGAGAATGTATTTATTGGTTATTTGTCATATGCATGGTGTAAGCATTCCATTCTTGAACATTGGTTATACATGTATGTTGCAATGTAGACGGTAATCTTTTTTTTTCTTTTTGAACAATTTTAGCCTAGATTTATTGGTGTATTGTCATCATGTACATGTATGTGTGTTGTTGATCAACTCGTACGTTCGTTAATGTATTGAGCTTTTACCAGTGTAGCTTCATATATATGATTACCATACAGCATCACATTTAAGATCTTTATTGAACGTACTAAAACTAAACACAATCAGTCAATCATTTTTGCATTCGATGTTTCATCAACTTGTTACAACAATCCGACTCCGATACACCAGCGAACCGTATGGCATGGCATTATGTGATAATTTATTCAAATTCACGGATCCGTCATCATTAATGAAAAATGCATTTTGGATATATATTTGTCCTGACTGAAGACCGCATAAACATCACCCTCTAAAAACGTTAAATTAGTTTCTCTCAAGAAGATTGGAAATTGATCCCACTCACGTTGAATTAAATCCAGTATCGAGTTGGGTGGATTTTGCTCAATAAATCGCTGAAGTGGTGGGCAAAATAATATTTGAGTGGAATTACATTCAATTATTTCAGTGAAACGCACTTAACTTGTATGAAATAATTCACTGAAATACTTGAGTGGGGTCAATTTTCACTCTTCTTAATATCATTGATACAATTGATCCTATGGATTATCATATTAAATCAATAGGATTATTATATTCCCATCCTATTAAATTCATTAGGATTTTTCAGAATCTTATAAGCTTTTCTCAGAATCTTATAGGATTTTTTAGAATCTTATAGGATTTTTCAGAATCTTATAGGATTTTTTGGAATCTTATAAGATTTCTCAGAATCTTATAGGATTTTTCAGAATCCTATAAGATTTTCTCAGAATCTTATAGGATTTTTTAGAATCTTATAGGATTTTTCAGAATCTTATAGGATTTTCTGGAATCTTATAAGATTTCTCAGAATCTTATAGGATTTTTCAGAATCTTATAGGATCCTATAAGATTTTTTTGTAAGGGTTGTGTTGCCCCTGATTGTTCTATTCTACAGTATGATAGTTGTGTTGCCCCTGACTGTTCTATACTACAGTATGATTGTTGTGTTGCCCCTGACTGTTCTATACTACAGTATGATTGTTGTGTTGCCCCTGACTGTTCTATACTACAGCATGACTGTTGTGTTGCCCCTGACTGTTCTATACTACAGTATGATTGTTGCGTTGCCCTTGACTGTTCTATACTACAGTATGATTGTTATGTTGCCCCGACTGTTCTATACTACAGTATGATTGTTGTGTTG
The DNA here is from genome assembly GCA_036873755.1 of Hanleya hanleyi. Taxonomy (NCBI): domain Eukaryota; kingdom Metazoa; phylum Mollusca; class Polyplacophora; order Lepidopleurida; family Hanleyidae; genus Hanleya; species Hanleya hanleyi. The sequence continues at coordinate 15,285 of JAVTVY010056029.1, read as the reverse complement.
CCCTGACTGTTCTATACTACAGTATGATTGTTGTGTTGCCCCTGACTGTTCTATACTACAGTATGATTGTTTTGTTGCCCCTGACTGTTCTATACTACAGTATGATTGTTGTGTTGCCCCTGACTGTTCTATTCTACAGTATGATAGTTGTGTTGCCCCTGACTGTTCTATACTACAGTATGATTGTTGTATTGCCCCGGGCTGTTCTATACTACAGTATGATTGTTGTGTTGCCCCTGACTGTTCTATACTACAGTATGATTGTTGTGTTGCCCCTGACTGTTCTATACTACAGTGTGATTGTTGTGTTGCCCCTGACTGTTCTATACTACAGTATGATTGTTGTGTTGCGCCTGACTGTTCTATACTACAGTGTGATTGTTGTGTTGCCCCTGACTGTTCTATACTACAGTGTGATTGTTGTGTTGCCCCTGACTGTTCTATACTACAGTGTGATTGTTGTGTTGCCCCTGACTGTTCTATACTACAGTATGATTGTTGTGTTGCCCCTGACTGTTCTATGCTACAGTATGATTGTTGTGTTGCCCTGACTGTTCTATACTACAGTATGATTGTTGTGTTGCCCCTGATTGTTCTATACTACAGTATGATTGTTGCGTTGCCCCTGACTGTTCTATACTACAGTATGATTGTTATGTTGCCCCGACTGTTCTATACTACAGTATGATTGTTGTGTTGCCCTGACTGTTCTATACTACAGTATGATTGTTGTGTTGCCCCTGACTGTTCTATACTACAGTATGATTGTTTTGTTGCCCCTGACCGTTCTATACTACAGTATGATTGTTGTGTTGCCCCTGACTGTTCTATTCTACAGTATGATAGTTGTGTTGCCCCTGACTGTTCTATACTACAGTATGATTGTTGTGTTGCCCCTGACTGTTCTATACTACAGTATGATTGTTGTGTTGCCCCTGACTGTTCTATACTACAGCATGACTGTTGTGTTGCCCCTGACTGTTCTATACTACAGTATGATTGTTGTGTTGCCCCTGACTGTTCTATACTACAGTATGATTGTTGTGTTGCCCTGACTGTTCTATACTACAGTATGATTGTTGTGTTGCCCCTGATTGTTCTATACTACAGTATGATTGTTGCGTTGCCCCGACTGTTCTATACTACAGTATGATTGTTATGTTGCCCCGACTGTTCTATACTACAGTATGATTGTTGTGTTGCCCTGACTGTTCTATACTACAGTATGATTGTTGTGTTGCCCCTGACCGTTCTATACTACAGTATGATTGTTTTGTTGCCCCTGACCGTTCTATACTACAGTATGATTGTTGTGTTGCCCTGACTCAAGTTCTATTCTACAGTATGATAGTTGTGTTGCCCTGACTGTTCTATACTACAGTATGATTGTTGTGTTGCTCCCTGACTGTTCTATACTACAGTATGATTGTTGTGTTGCCCCTGACTGTTCTATACCATGTATGATTGTTGTGTTGCCCTTGACTGTTCTATACTACAGTGTGATTGTTTTGCTTGCCCTTTGACTGTTCTATACTACAGTATGATTGTTGTGTTGCCCTGACTGTTCTAGGTCTCTACAGTATGTGACAGTTGTGTTGCCCTGACTGTTCTATACTACAGTATGATTGTTGTATTGCCCTGACTGTTCTATACCATGTATGATTGTTGTGTTGCCCTGACTGTTCTATGTCACTAGAGTATGATTGTTGTGTTGCCCTGACTGTTCTATACTACAGTATCATTGTTGTGTTGCCCCTGACTGTTCTATACTACAGTATCATTGTTGTGTTGCCCCTGACTGTTCTATACTACAGTATGATTGTTGTGTTGCCCCTGACTGTTCTATACTACAGTATGATTGTTGTGTTGCCCCTGACTGTTCTATACTACAGCATGAATGTTGTGTTGCCCCTGATTGTTCTATACTACAGTATGACTGTTGCGCTGCCCCTGACTGTTCTATACTACAGTATGATTGTTATGTTGCCCCGACTGTTCTATACTACAGTATGATTGTTGTGTTGCCCTGACTGTTCTATACTACAGTATGATTGTTGTGTTGCCCCTGACTGTTCTATACTACAGTATGATTGTTTTGTTGCCCCTGACCGTTCTATACTACAGTATGATTGTTGTGTTGCCCCTGACTGTTCTATTCTACATTATGATAGTTGTGTTGCCCCTGACTGTTCTATACTACAGTATGATTGTTGTGTTGCCCCTGACTGTTCTATACTACAGTATGATTGTTGTGTTGCCCCTGACTGTTCTATACTACAGCATGACTGTTGTGTTGCCCCTGACTGTTCTATACTACAGTGTGATTGTTGCGTTGCCCCTGACTGTTCTATACTACAGTATGATTGTTATGTTGCCCCGACTGTTCTATACTACAGTATGATTGTTGTGTTGCCCTGACTGTTCTATACTACAGTATGATTGTTATGTTGCCCCTGACTGTTCTATACTACAGTATGATTGTTTTGTTGCCCCTGACTGCTCTATACTACAGTATGATTGTTGTGTTGCCCCTGACTGTTCTATTCTACAGTATGATAGTTGTGTTGCCCCTGACTGTTCTATACTACAGTATGATTGTTGCATTGCCCCTGACTGTTCTATACTACAGTATGATTGTTGTGTTGCCCCTGACTGTTCTATAGTACAGAATGATTGTTGTGTTGCCCCTGACTGTTCTATACTACAGTGTGATTGTTGTGTTGCCCCTGACTGTTCTATACTACAGTATGATTGTTGTGAACAGCCTGGACTTCATGTTCTATACTACAGTATGATTGTTGTGTTGCCCCTGACTGTCTCTAGAGGTGTACAGTGTGATTGTTGTGTTGCCTGACTGTTCTATACTACAGTGTGATTGTTGTGTTGCTCCTGACTGTTCTATACTACAGTATGATTGCTGTGTTGCCCCCTGACTGTTCTATACCACAGTATGATTGTTGGGTAGGGGAAGTCATTCCTGACTGTTCTATACTACAGTATGATTGTTGTGTTGCCCTGACTGGGTTCTATACTACAGTATGATTGTTTTGTTGCCCTGACTGTTCTATACTACAGCATGATTGTTGTGTTGCCCCTGACTGTTCTATACTACAGTATGATTGTTGTGTTGCCCCTGACTGTTCTATACTACAGTATGATTGTTGTGTTGCCCCTGACTGTTCTATACTACAGCATGAATGTTGTGTTGCCCCTGATTGTTCTATACTACAGTATGACTGTTGCGCTGCCCCTGACTGTTCTATACTACAGTATGATTGTTATGTTGCCCCGACTGTTCTATACTACAGTATGATTGTTGTGTTGCCCTGACTGTTCTATACTACAGTATGATTGTTGTGTTGCCCCTGACTGTTCTATACTACAGTATGATTGTTTTGTTGCCCCTGACCGTTCTATACTACAGTATGATTGTTGTGTTGCCCCTGACTGTTCTATTCTACAGTATGATAGTTGTGTTGCCCCTGACTGTTCTATACTACAGTATGATTGTTGTGTTGCCCCTGACTGTTCTATACTATAGTATGATTGTTGTGTTGCCCCTGACTGTTCTATACTACAGCATGACTGTTGTGTTGCCCCTGACTGTTCTATACTACAGTATGATTGTTGCGTTGCCCCTGACTGTTCTATACTACAGTATGATTGTTATGTTGCCCCGACCGTTCTATACTACAGTATGATTGTTGTGTTGCCCTGACTGTTCTATACTACAGTGTGATTGTTGTGTTGCCCCTGACTGTTCTATACTACAGTATGATTGTTTTGTTGCCCCTGACTGTTCTATACTACAGTATGATTGTTGTGTTGCCCCTGACTGTTCTATTCTACAGTATGATAGTTGTGTTGCCCCTGACTGTTCTATACTACAGTATGATTGTCGTATTGCCCCGGACTGTTCTATACTACAGTATGATTGTTGTGTTGCCCCTGACTGTTCTATACTACAGTATGATTGTTGTGTTGCCCCTGACTGTTCTATACTACAGTGTGATTGTTGTGTTGCCCCTGACTGTTCTATACTACAGTATGATTGTTGTGTTGCGCCTGACTGTTCTATACTACAGTATGATTGTTGTGTTGCCCCTGACTGTTCTATACTACAGTGTGATTGTTGTGTTGCCCCTGACTGTTCTATACTACAGTGTGATTGTTGGGTTGCCCCTGACTGTTCTATACTACAGTATGATTGTTGTGTTGCCCCTGACTGTTCTATACTACAGTATGATTGTTGTGTTGCCCTGACTGTTCTATACTACAGTATGATTGCTGTGTTGCCCCTGACTGTTCTATACTACAGTATGATTGTTTTGTTGCCCCTGACTGTTCTATACTACAGTATGATTGTTGTGTTGCCCCTGACTGTTCTATTCTACAGTATGATAGTTGTGTTGCCCCTGACTGTTCTATACCACAGTGTGATTGTTGTATTGCACTTGACTGTTCTATACTACAGTATGATTGTTGTGTTGCCCCTGACTGTTCTATAGTACAGAATGATTGCTGTGTTGCCCCTGACTGTTCTATACTACAGTGTGATTGTTGTGTTGCCCCTGACTGTTCTATACTACAGTATGATTGTTGTGTTGCCCCTGACTGTTCTATACTACAGTATGATTGTTGTGTTGCCCCTGACTGTTCTATACTACAGTGTGATTGTTGTGTTGCCCCTGACTGTTCTATACTACAGTGTGATTGTTGTGTTGCCCCTGACTGTTCTATACTACAGTATGATTGTTGTGTTGCCCCTGACTGTTCTATACTACAGTATCATTGTTGTGTTGCACCTGACTGTTCCATACTACCGTATGATTGTTATGTTGCCCCTGACTGTTCTATACTACAGTATCATTGTTGTGTTGCCCCTGACTGTTCTATACTACAGTATGATTGCTATGTTGCCCCTGACTGTTCAATACTACAGTATCATTGTTGTGTTGCCCCTGACTGTTCTATACTACAGTATGGTTGTGGTGTTGCCCCTGACTGTTCTATACTACAGTATCATTGTGTTGCCCCTGACTGTTCTATACTACAGTATCATTGTTGTGTTGCCCCTGACTGTTCTATACTACAGTATCATTGTTATGTTGCCCCTGACTGTTCTTTACTACAGTATCATTGTTGTGTTGCCCCTGACTGTTCCATACTACAGAATCATTGTTATGTTGCCCCTGACTGTTCTATACTACAGTATCATTGTTGTGTTGCCCCGGACCGTTCTATACTAGAGTATGATTGTTGTGTTGCCCTGACTGTTCTATACTACAGTATCATTGTTGTGTTGCCCCTGACTGTTCTATACTACAGTATGATTGTTTTGTTGCCCCTGACTGTTCTATACTACAGTATCATTGTTGTGTTGCCCCTGACTGTTCTATACTACAGTATGATTGTTATGTTGCCCCTGACTGTTCCATACTACCGTATGATTGTTATGTTGCCCCTGACTGTTCTATACTACAGTATCATTGTTGTGTTGCCCCTGACTGTTCTATACTACAGTATGATTGTTATGTTGCCCCTGACTGTTCTATACTACAGTATCATTGTTGTGTTGCCCCTGACTGTTCTATACTACAGTATGATTGTTGTGTTGCCCCTGACTGTTCTATACTACAGTATCATTGTGTTGCCCCTGACTGTTCTATACTACAGTATCATTGTTGTGTTGCCCCTGACTGTTCTATACTACAGTATCATTGTTATGTTGCCCCTGACTGTTCTATACTACAGTATCATTGTTATGTTGCCCCTGACTGTTCTAGACTACACTATCATTGTTGTGTTGCCCCTGACTGTTCTATACTACAGTATGATTGTTGTGTTATCTGTGGGGTTTTATTTAGTGTTGCCCCTGACTGTTCTATACTACAGTATGATTGTTGTGTTGCCCCTGACTGTTCAATACTACAGTATGATTGTTGTGTTGCCCCTGACTGTTCTATACTACAGTATGATTGTTGTGTTGCCCCTGACTGTTCTATACTACAGTATGATTGTTGTGTTGCCCCTGACTGTTCTATACTACAGTATGATTGTTGTGTTGCCCCTGACTGTTCTATACTACAGTATGATTGTTGTGTTCTCTGTGGGGTTTTATTTAGTGTTGCCCCTGACTGTTCTATACTACAGTATGATTGTTGTGTTGCCCCTGACTGTTCTATACTACAGTATGATTGTTGTGTTGCCCCTGACTGTTCTATACTACAGCATGATTGTTGTGTTGCCCCTGACTGTTCTATACTACAGTATGATTGTTGTGTTGCCCCCGACTGTTCTATACTACAGTATGATTGTTATGTTGTGCCGACTGTACTATACTACAGTATGATTGTTGTGTTGCCCTGACTGTTCTATACTACAGTATGATTGTTGTGTTGCCCCTGACTGTTCTATACTATAGTATGATTGTTGTGTTGCCCCTGACTGTTCTATACTACAGTATGATTGTTGTGTTGCCCCTGACTGTTCTATACTACAGTATGATAGTTGTGTTGCCCCTGACTGTTCTATACTACAGTATGATTGTTGTATTGCCCCTGACTGTTCTATACTACAGTATGATTGTTGTGTTGCCCCTCACTGTTCTATACTACAGTATGATTGTTGTGTTGCCCCTGACTGTTCTATACTACAGTGTGATTGTTGTGTTGCCCCTGACTGTTCTATACTACAGTATGATTGTTGTGTTGCCCCTGACTGTTCTATACTACAGTATGATTGTTGTGTTGCCCCTAACTGTTCTATACTACAGTATGATTGTTGTGTTGCCCCTGACTGTTCTATACTACAGTGTGATTGTTGTGTTGCCCCTGACTGTTCTATACTACAGTGTGATTGTTGTGTTGCCCCTAACTGTTCTATACTACAGTATGATTGTTGTGTTGCCCCTGACTGTTCTATACTACAGTATCATTGTTGTGTTGCCCCTGACTGTTCCATACTACCGTATGATTGTTATGTTGCCCCTGACTGTTCTATACTACAGTATCATTGTTGTGTTGCCCCTGACTGTTCTATACTACAGTATGATTGTTATGTTGCCCTTGACTGTTCTATACTACAGGATCATTGTTGTGTTGCCCCTGACTGTTCTATACTACGGTATGGTTGTTGTGTTGCCCCTGACTGTTCTATACTACAGTATCATTGTGTTGCCCCTGACTCTTCTATACTACAGTATCATTGTTGTGTTGCCCCTGACTGTTCTATACTACAGAATCATTGTTATGTTGCCCCTGACTGTTCTATACGACAGTATCATTGTTATGTTGCCCCTGACTGTTCTATACTACAGTATCATTGTTGTGTTGCCCCTGACTGTTCTATACTACAGTATCAGTGTTATGTTGCCCCTGACTGTTCTATACTACAGCATCATTGTTGTGTTCAGAGACCGTTCTATACTGCGAGTATGATTGTTGTGTTGCCCTGACTGTTCTTCTACTACGATTATCATTGTTGTGTTGTGACTGTTCTATACTACAGTATGATTGTTGTGATGCCCCTGACTGTTCTATACTACAGTATGATTGTTGTGTTGCCCCTGACTGTTCTATACTACAGTATGATTGTTGTGTTGCCCCTGACTGTTCTATACTACAGTATGATTGTTGTGTTGCCCCTGATTGTTCTATACTATAGTATGATTTTTGTGTTATCATAGGGTTTTATTTAGTGTTGCCCCTGACTGTTCTATACTACAGTATGATTGTTGTGTTGCCCCTGACTGTTCTATACTACAGTATGATTGTTGTGTTGCCCCTGATTGTTCTATACTATAGTATGATTTTTGTGTTGCCCCTGACTGTTCTATACTACAGTATGATTGTTGTGTTGTCCCTGACTGTTCTATACTACAGTATGACTGTTGTGTTGCTCCGACTGTTCTATACTACAGTATGATTGTTGTGTTGCCCCTGACTGTTCTATACTACAGTATGATTGTTGTGTTGCCCCTGACTGTTCTATACTACAGTATGATTGTTGTGTTCTCTGTGGGGTTTTATTTAGTGTTGCCCCTGACTGTTCTATACTACAGTATGATTGTTGTGTTGCCCCTGACTGTTCTATACTACAGTATGATTGTTGTGTTGCCCCTGACTGTTCTATACTACAGCATGATTGTTGTGTTGCCCCTGACTGTTCTATACTACAGTATGATTGTTGCGTTGCCCCTGACTGTTCTATACTACAGTGTGATTGTTATGTTGCCCCGACTGTTCTATACTACAGTATGATTGTTGTGTTGCCCCTGACTGTTCTATACTACAGTATCATTGTGTTGCCCCTGACTGTTCTATACTACAGTATGATAGTTGTGTTGCCCCTGACTGTTCTATACTACAGCATGATTGGTGCGTTGCCCCTGACTGTTCTATACTACAGTATGATTGTTATGTTCCCCGACTGTTCTATACTACAGTATGATTGTTGTGTTGCCCCTGACTGTTCTATACTACAGTATGATTGTTTTGTTGCCCCTGACTGTTCTATACTACAGTATGATTGTTGTGTTGCTCCTGACTGTTCTATACTACAGTATGATTGTTGTGTTGCCCCTGACTGTTCTATACTACAGTGTGATTGTTGTGTTGCCCCTGACTGTTCTATACTACAGTGTGATTGTTGTGTTGCCCCTGACTGTTCTATACTACAGTATGATTGTTGTGTTGCCCCTGACTGTTCTATACTACAGTATCATTGTTGTGTTGCCCCTGACTGTTCCATACTACCGTATGATTGTTATGTTGCCCCTGACTGTTCTATACTACAGTATCATTGTTGTGTTGCCCCTGACTGTTCTATACTACAGTATGATTGTTATGTTGCCCCTGACTGTTCAATACTACAGTATCATTGTTGTGTTGCCCCTGACTGTTCTATACTACAGTATGGTTGTGGTGTTGCCCCTGACTGTTCTATACTACAGTATCATTGTGTTGCCCCTGACTGTTCTATACTACAGTATCATTGTTGTGTTGCCCCTGACTGTTCTATACTACAGTATCATTGTTATGTTGCCCCTGACTGTTCTATACGGCAGTATCATTGTTATGTTGCCCCTGACTCTTCTTTACTACAGTATCATTGTTGCGTTGCCCTTGACTGTTCCATACTACAGAATCATTGTTATGTTGCCCCTGACTGTTCTATACTACAGTATCATTGTTGTGTTGCCCCGGACCGTTCTATACTAGAGTATGATTGTTGTGTTGCCCTGACTGTTCTATACTACAGTATCATTGTTGTGTTGCCCCTGACTGTTCTATACTACAGTATCATTGTTGTGCTGCCCCTGACTGTTCTATACTACAGTATGATTGTTGTGTTGCACCTGACTGTTCTACACTACAGTTTGATTGTTGTGTTACCCCTGACTGTTCTATACTACAGTATGATTGTTGTGTTGCCCCTGACTGTTCTATACTACAGTATGATTGTTGTTTGCCCCTGACTGTTCTATACTACAGTATGATTCTTGTGTTATCTGTGGGGTTTTATTTAGTGTTGCCCCCGACTGTTCTATACTACAGTATGATTGTTGTGTTGCCCCTGACTGTTCTATACTAATACTACAGTATGATTGTTGTGTTGCCCCTGACTGTTCTATACTACATTATGATTGTTGTGTTGCCCCTGACTGTTCTATACTACAGCATGATTGTTGTGTTCTCCGTGGGGTTTTATTTAGTGTTGCCCCTGACTGTTCTATGCTACAGTGTGATTGTTGTGTTGCCCCTGACTGTACTATACTACAGTATGATTGTTGTGTTGCCCCTGACTGTTCTATACTACAGCATGACTGTTGTGTTGCCCGTGACTGTTCTATACTACAGTATGATTGTTGCGTTGCCCCTGACTGTTCTATACTACAGCATGATTGTTGTGTTGCCCCTGACTGTTCTATACTACAGTATGATTGTTGTGTTGCCCCTGACTGTTCTATACTACAGTATGATTGTTGTGTTGCCCCTGACTGTTCTATACTACAGCATGAATGTTGTGTTGCCCCTGATTGTTCTATACTACAGTATGATTGTTGCGTTGCCCCTGACTGTTCTATACTACAGTATGATTGTTATGTTGCCCCGACTGTTCTATACTACAGTATGATTGTTGTGTTGCCCTGACTGTTCTATACTACAGTATGATTGTTGTGTTGCCCCTGACTGTTCTATACTACAGTATGATTGTTTTGTTGCCCCTGACCGTTCTATACTACAGTATGATTGTTGTGTTGCCCCTGACTGTTCTATTCTACATTATGATAGTTGTGTTGCCCCTGACTGTTCTATACTACAGTATGATTGTTGTGTTGCCCCTGACTGTTCTATACTACAGTATGATTGTTGTGTTGCCCCTGACTGTTCTATACTACAGCATGACTGTTGTGTTGCCCCTGACTGTTCTATACTACAGTGTGATTGTTGCGTTGCCCCTGACTGTTCTATACTACAGTATGATTGTTATGTTGCCCCGACTGTTCTATACTACAGTATGATTGTTGTGTTGCCCTGACTGTTCTATACTACAGTATGATTGTTGTGTTGCCCCTGACTGTTCTATACTACAGTATGATTGTTTTGTTGCCCCTGACTGTTCTATACTACAGTATGATTGTTGTGTTGCCCCTGACTGTTCTATTCTACAGTATGATAGTTGTGTTGCCCCTGACTGTTCTATACTACAGTATGATTGTTGTATTGCCCCGGACTGTTCTATACTACAGTATGATTGTTGTGTTGCCCCTGACTGTTCTATACTACAGTATGATTGTTGTGTTGCCCCTGACTGTTCTATACTACAGTGTGATTGTTGTGTTGCCCCTGACTGTTCTATACTACAGTATGATTGTTGTGTTGCCCCTGACTGTTCTATACTACAGTATGATTGTTGTGTTGCCCCTGACTGTTCTATACTACAGTATGATTGTTGTGTTGCCCCTGACTGTTCTATACTACAGTGTGATTGTTGTGTTGCCCCTGACTGTTCTATACTACAGTGTGATTGTTGTGTTGCCCCTGACTGTTCTATACTACAGTATGATTGTTGTGTTGCCCCTGACTGTTCTATGCTACAGTATGATTGTTGTGTTGCCCTGACTGTTCTATACTACAGTATGATTGTTGTGTTGCCCCTGATTGTTCTATACTACAGTATGATTGTTGCGTTGCCCCTGACTGTTCTATACTACAGTATGATTGTTATGTTGCCCCGACTGTTCTATACTACAGTATGATTGTTGTGTTGCCCTGACTGTTCTATACTACAGTATGATTGTTGTGTTGCCCCTGACTGTTCTATACTACAGTATGATTGTTTTGTTGCCCCTGACCGTTCTATACTACAGTATGATTGTTGTGTTGCCCCTGACTGTTCTATTCTACAGTATGATAGTTGTGTTGCCCCTGACTGTTCTATACTACAGTATGATTGTTGTGTTGCCCCTGACTGTTCTATACTACAGTATGATTGTTGTGTTGCCCCTGACTGTTCTATACTACAGCATGACTGTTGTGTTGCCCCTGACTGTTCTATACTACAGTATGATTGTTGTGTTGCCCCTGACTGTTCTATACTACAGTATGATTGTTGTGTTGCCCTGACTGTTCTATACTACAGTATGATTGTTGTGTTGCCCCTGATTGTTCTATACTACAGTATGATTGTTGCGTTGCCCCTGACTGTTCTATACTACAGTATGATTGTTATGTTGCCCCGACTGTTCTATACTACAGTATGATTGTTGTGTTGCCCTGACTGTTCTATACTACAGTATGATTGTTGTGTTGCCCCTGACCGTTCTATACTACAGTATGATTGTTTTGTTGCCCCTGACCGTTCTATACTACAGTATGATTGTTCCCTTACAAAAAAATCTTATAGGATCCTATAAGATAAAATCGTATAGGATCTTATAAGATTTTGGCCCAAAATCCTATAAGATTTTTTAATAGGATCCTATAAGATTGAAATCCTATAAGATCGAAATCCTATAGGATTGAAATCCTATAGGATTAAAATCCTATAAGATTTTGGCCCAAAATCCTATAAGATTTTTTAATAGGATCCTATAAGATTGAAATCCTACAAGATTAAAATCCTATAAGATTGAAATCCTATAGGATTTTTTAATAGGATAAAAATCTTACAGGGTTTTTAATGGGTATAGAATTTAGTTATGGAATGGATTCTGAGAAATCTACAGTTTCTACAAGAATATTTGGGTGAGTGATATAGGTCATCTTTTATAGTAACTCCACGAAATACAAAATACCCCTGTACTGTAAAATAGTAAATACATCAGGAAATGTATTAGCGTAAACATCGCTCGTTTTAGATGTACCACAGCTATATTAAAGATAATCTGGTAAATAACTAACGCATAGAAAGAAGAAGAACAAACAAATACATATAATAAATATTTTCTTTATTATGTATGTATGAGATATAAACGTAGGAACATAGAATCAGTTTTATTACTCTTTTTTGCCATACAGACTAAAGGCAAATTAAGAAAAAAGAGAAGAAAAAAAAGAAAAGAAACAAACAAAGACAGAAAAAGATATATGTGTTCATTTAAAACAATAACTAACTAACACGGCGAGTTTCCATGCATCATAATCGGTCCATCAGCTTTCTGTATAACTTCTGCTCTCCATTGAGTTTTGACTTCATCGCTTCACGAATGGCCTTCTCGGAACCGGGAAATTTCTTCAGGCAGTAGTCTGTAAGATAATGAAATAATTTGCAGTTAGCCACTGAATATCAATATATTCTATCACACTATTTCAAACTATAAGCTATCAAAAAAAATGGTCATTGACCTTGGGATTAATTATCAGCTCTTTGGAATATTTATGAAGAATTTTTTTTACCTTGGATGGCTTTGATCTTTTCTTGGTCAATCGCGGGCTTAGCCTCTACCCCTCTCGTCGCATTGGGTTTCATCCCTGTCAACGTATGGAAGGCCATTTCATTCCTCGTGAACAAAGCACCCATTAGGTCCATAGCCATCTTTCTTGGTTCACTCCGGTTAATTTTCTGGAACCGTGTCCGCACAATGCGCACATTGCCAGATAAAACCACCTATAATAAAACAACAACAATAAACCTTATATTATGAGTGGGTGATAAATGATATAACTTTAGGACTAAAAATGGTGTGTCTTGTTGCCATCAGTGATGAATATTTAAATGTTTTGTTCATCACAGTTTGATCTCTTAAATGAAATCAGTTTACAGCTAATCCCAGATTTTGATCATCTAATGTCACCAAGAATTGTGACAATTATAAGAAAAAAAAAGCAAGAATGAGGCATAGAAGTAACTCTTAAATGCGACAGAAATAAGAAACCTTGATTGCCTTGGTATATTATTTGGCTACTACTACTGTGTTTTATCATGGTTTGAATAAATCCTAAATAGACCAATATAATTTTTCATCAATATAATAACTTACAAGATCAAGTTCTGGGGAGGAAACAGCTGATCGGGGAGATGACCGGTCAGTGTTTGTGGGGTGATGAACTCTGGGTGGAGTGGAGACTGCAGTGGGGCGCTCAACATGATCCGGTACGAAGGATGTTGGTGGCCTCGGACTAGTAGGCGCCGCTAATCCGCTGTCCTGGTGTCCTGGAGTGGCGACAGTCTGTTCTGGTGTGGCAATGCGTCGTACATGGATTGATGGTACAGCAGCTCTCGATGAACAGTGGTCGCAGCATCTAGGTCCTTCTGCCATACGGGTGACCATCTCTGTCAGCTTTAAAACCATTTCTGGCAAACCTGAGAAAATTGAAAAGAAGTATTTGGGTCACGTAACTATGTTAATGAGACATTGTAGCTTATTTACGCAACGTTATTCAACGGAGACCCAAAGAACCAGGTCATGAAATAGCAATGGCAACTTTATGATTAAATGGTTCATTAAAAGATCAGTTATTAAAATGTCTCAATCAGCCTTCATGTTTATCACTGAACTTACCTTGTAGCTTATTAACTGTATCATGAAGCTCTCTAATGTCTGAACGGAGCTGCCTATTTTCCCTCTGGATAGTTTGCATGGTCTCTGCTACGCTGTCCATGTCAGAAGTCTGAAAAAAACAAATAATATTATATGCTGAAAACTCGATCAACATTGAACAATCATATTTTAGAGAACAATAATGTGCTGTAGATCACTGGATCATAACTATCTAACCGGAAATAAATGTGATGACATGTCATTGCAGGCTATCGAAAAATGAAATGTAAACAAAATTAAATTAGAACAATAAAAGAGGCATCAACTTTGTAAGGTATCATTCGGGCCAACCAAGATGAACAAAAGGAAAGTTGATATGATTTCTTTTGCATTTTTGACTTAGAACAAGATATATGAGTTTTCAAAGATTGATATTAAAGTGTATGAGAGTTCAGTTTCCAGAAATTTTTGTAATCAACGGATGGACATACGGACAAAATAAAAGACAACGCAAACTTAAATACAGCATTCTGGATGTAGTAGGCATTAGACTTACAGCTGGAATGGCATGCCGATCAGGTGTCCCAGGTGACAGTGGTTGCAAAATGTCATTGCCAATATCGTCATCATCATCATCTTCGTCCTCGTCATCAATTACGCCATTGATACGCTTAGCCTATGATAAAAAAATAGAACATTGGTAAGGGATGAATTTAACAATCCATGAATGGGGTTAAAATGAAAAGTGTTAATTTTATTTCTTAGCAATTAGAATATTAAAAAATTCAATCCAAACTATTTTTCTAATTAATGAAGTTTGAACTAAATCCCCATAATAATGCCACCACCTAATATTAATTTATTTCTATCTACTGTATTAACGTAAAATATATATACTTGGATATTATATAATGTACGAAATATGTCCACTACACATGCCATGACTGTCACTGCCAAATCTTTGCCCATGAATACGTAGTATATGTCCACCTCATGCCATGACTGATATTATATCTTTACTTATCTTTATTCACCAATCTGTTAAATTATATACTATACTCTCACTGCTAAACACTGTTACTTAATATATTAATTCCTGGGATAAAACAAGCCCTTTAGGGTTTTATTCCCGCCATATGTATCATTATTATAAATTAGCTAAATATTTGATGCACATGCTTCTGTATGGTGAATAAAGTATTCAATTCAATTCAATTCAAAATTCAATAACTGTCGCATAAATTAGCCACATTCTCAGTCAGTTAATACCTTTGGATGATTGGTCTGTCCCAGGATGT
>JAVTVY010056028.1:0-28416 GCA_036873755.1 Hanleya hanleyi | reverse complement strand
GCCATGAAATAAAAGGAAATGTTTTTCAAACTATACATTTCTTCAGGTAATAATAATAACTAAACAGAATGACAATCTGATAGATATTAGCAGGATTTTGCTCGATTATATATGTGTGCGGTTATGTGTCAGCGGCTGAAGCCGACCTCACATGACGTCACTAGCCAGTGCCGGTGTGATGGATAAGAATGTTCTGCTGATTAGTGTCGCTTTTCATATCCTTTTCTATTGCAACCAAGGACGTACATTTGTCCTCAATGTGGAGAAAAGTGGCCTAGCTGGGTTAGAAGATAGGGTTCGGACATTCTTAGCCACCGGATATTCTTATCCTCCACACCGGCATAAAACAGCAGGGGTTATGAAATGGTCTATAGTGATGCTGAATAACAATGTTAATTTCATTAGTCATTATGCATCAATAATCTGGTGGAGAAGATGAATGCATGTAATAAGGCATAACTTTGAAGCTATGGCTCAAGTAAAAGTATGTACTCTTAACATATGGTGGATCACAGAGCTCACAGAACCTACAGTTATGAGATGGACTGTATAAACGTGACAATCAGTATTTAGGTAACGGTCTTTACGTCTCCAGCTGGGATTAGCCAGTCTTTAAGGGAAGTGCTAAGCGACGAGCAATGACCGTGTTAGCCCCAGTGATTATTGCCGGAGAGATGACAAAATTCTCGGGGCCAATTCGCTGAAGTAATCTCTTCCCAGAGCATTTCTCACCGCAAAATCAATGGTCACGTAAAAGGCTATTCTATGAGGAGTAATTGCGTGGAGAACTGGGCAGGTCCCGCCGTCATTAAGACGAGCAAACATACAGCAGCTGAGAGACACAGCACGGGGCATCAGATGACCATGGTAACCCAGTCAAAACAATATTGGTTGACATGTGACCTGGTGCTCAGATCAGCTCATTGATAGCAATGCCGACAAGATGAAAATGAGAATGAGTGAGTCAGTGAATAGGATTTAACGTCGCTTTCAACATTATTTCAGTCATATTGCGACGAACCAACTAAGCACCACCCAGTCAAGTTGCGTTCCTGCTGCTCCAAAGAAGAAATCTTTGAAGCAGAATGGAACCAGACACCCTCCATCCACCCTATAAAACACTGAGAACAGCACACAAGACAGAGACAGGACGCTTACATGGTACAATCTCCCCGCTCTCCTCCTCTAGTTTAGGTGTTCAATGGAAGTATATGCCTGGAACCCCTCAGCCCTCCTCCTGTAGTTTAGTGTTCAGTGGAATTATATGCCTGGAATCCCCCCACTCTCCTCCTCTAGTTTAGATGTTCAATGGAGTTATATGCCTGGAATCTCCCAGTCCTTCTCCTGTAGTTTAGGTGTTCGATGCAATTATATGCCTGGAATACCCAACCCCCTCCTCTAGTTTAGGTGTTTAATGGAATTATATACCGTAGCTGGAATCCCCCAGCACTTCTCCTGTTGTTTAGGCGTTCAATGTATGTATATGCCTGGAATCTCCAACCCCCTCCTCTAGTTTAGGTGTTCAATGGAATTATGTGCCTTGAATCCCCCAGCCCTCTACCTGTCGTTTAGATGTTCGGTTGAATTATATGCCTGGAGTCTCCCAACCCTCCTCCTGTTGTCTATGTGTTCAATGGAAGTATATGCCTGAAATCCCCCATCCATTCCTCCTCTAGTTTAGGTGGCCAATGGAATTATGTGCCTTGAATCTCCCAGCCCTCCTCCTGTAGTTTAAGTGTTCGATGAAATTATATGCCTGGAATCCCCAACCCCCCTCCTCTAGTTTAGGGGTTGAATGGAGTTATATACCCTAATCTCTAAAAAAAAGTTGAGTGAAATTTCACTCAAGTAAGAGTGGAAATTCATCCCACTCAAAACTTGAGTGAGATTTTCACTCAACTTGAGTTACTTTTCACTCAACTTGAGTTAAATGCACTCAACTTGAGTGTCATTCACTCAAGCATAAGAGTGGAAATTCATCCCACTCAAGTTGAGTGAACTTGAGTGGTTTTTAACTCAAGTTGAGTGAAAAGTAACTCAAGTTGGGTGAAAAGGAACTCAAGCTTGACTGAACAGGTACATTTCACTCAAACTTGAGTGGAACAGTTCACTCAAGTTTTTTTAGAGAGTACCTGAAATCTCCCAACCCTCCTCCTGTATTTTAGGTGTTCAATGAATTTTTTGCCTGGAGTCCCCAGCCCCCGACCTCTAGTGTAGGTGTTCAATGGAATTATATGCCTGGAATCCCCAACCCCCTCCTCTAGTGTAGGTGTTCAATGGAATTATATGCCTGGAGTCCCCAACCCCCTCCTCTAGTGTAGGTGTTCAATGGAATTATATGCCTGGAATCCCCAATCCCCTCCTCTAGTGTAGGTGTTCAATGGAATTATATGCCTGGAGTCCCCAACCCCCTCCTCTAGTGTAGGTGTTCAATGGAATTATATGCCTGGAATCCCCAATCCCCTCCTCTAGCGTAGGCGTTCAATGGAATTATATGCCTGGAGTCCCCAACCCCCTCCTCTAGTGTAGGTGTTCAATGGAATTATATGCCTGGAATCCCCAACCCCCTCCTCTAGTGTAGGTGTTCAATGGAATTATATACCCTACCTGGAATCCTCCAGCCCTCCGCCTGTAGTTTAAGTCTTCGATGGAATTATATGACTGCAAACCTCCAGCTCTACTTCTCTAGTTTAGGTGTTCAATGGAATTATGTGCCGGGAGTCCCCCGACCCTCCTCCTATAGTCTAGGTTTTCAATGGAATTATATGCCTGAAATCCCCCATCCATTCCTCCTGTAGTCTAGGTGTCCAATGGAATTATATGCCTGAAATCCCCCGTCCATTCCTCCTGTAGTCTAGGTGTTCAATGGAATTATATGCCTGAAATCCCCCGTCCATTCCTCCTGTAGTCTAGGTGTCCAATGGAATTATATGCCTGAAATCTCTCGTCCATTCCTCCTGTAGTCTAGGTGTCCAATGAAATTTCCCGGTTAACAGTAACTGAGCACATTTGTATTTCCAGTCTAACAGCATCCAGTCCTCTAACCTATTGTTTTACCTTTCTGTTTCGAAACATAACAAAGGGTGAAACATCGGGGAAATATTCCAGCTTAAGTAAGACAAAATAGTTCCAGGAATCCTAGTTGTCTTGTCCATTTAATTCAACAGGAATTCTCCTGGTAATGGCTAAATCTTCCTGTATCCCGTAATAATAACCCACTGTGGTTTCCTTCAGACAAAAGTTTCTGACAATCAGAGAGTTGATCTATTTGGTATTCATGTGGGATGATGTGCCTGCTCTAATGGTGACAAGCCCCCAGAAAAACTGTTTACTTTGCCATGCTCCCTGGCTGCTACAACATCAATCAATGTCCGAAGCAGGAAAAACATCTCTTTTGTGAACTGAATTAAATGGTTAAATCTCTCTATATCCCGTGATAATAGCCCACTATGGTTTCCTTCAGACCGAAGCAAAGTTTCTGAACAATCAGAGAGTTGATCTATTTGGTATTCATGTGGGATGATGTGCCTCCTCTAATGGTGACAAGCCCCGAGAAAAACTGTTTACTTTGCCATGCTCCCTGGCTGCAACAACATCAATCAATGTCCTAAGCAGGAAAATGTCTCTTTCGTGAACCGAATTATATTTAGTGGGTCAAGCAGAGTATCGTTCAACAGTTTCCACAAACTTCTATTAGTTCATCTACACATGTCCACAAAACATACAACTCAAAGCAGATTACAACTATTCATAATTGGGACCTCTGCGGATGACTAGTAGGCCTTAGCTCCTCAACTAACAGTTCTATGGTACAATTGTTGTTATGTTCTGGCCAAGATTATGATTATGGAGAGACAAGATTATACTATGAGAACTGGCACCCACCAACACCATAACCAAAATCTTGTTTGCAAAACAGATCACCACATGTTCCTTTGATGGATTGTAGTGAAAGGAGATGCAAGAAAAGGGAATGAAAGGAAATAACGATTTACATTTATTTCACACGCCATCGTGTATGGTCACAACCCAGAAACGATTCCATCTAGGTCAGGATTAAATTTCAGTGTGTCCTTATTGTCTCTGTGTATCAACTTCAAACACAGAAGATCAGTACCAGTGCCTTATCACTTATGTAAACGCATGCACTCGGAGAACAAATACAGTCCAGATTTACCATAGCCCGACAGCTGCTGTGAAACAATATTATAAACTGGAGAAATTGTATACATCAAAGAAATGTCTTCCAGTTCAGATTAATTCTGAAGCAGATTTTGCTTTGAAATGTGCTATTTCAGAAAAGCATTGATCATTGAAAGCTTCCACATGCTGCAAATCTAACAATGAGTTTGGAATTTAACGGTCTTTTAACATTGTTGCAGAAACTTATAAAACAGGGCTATTCCTCCAAGCGCCTCCACTCAAAGTTTCTCAAATTTGGCGATACATATCGCATGCTGATAGCAAAATACGAACATAGCGTGCAAGATCTATGGCGTTACGTTTCGTAACTTGTGTCTAATTCCGCTTAACCCGGGGCTAGGGGCTGTATGAACCCATGTACTTCAAGATTCTCATGGTGTTCATATGCACAGTCACAATCAAAGCGTGACTGAGATACACCATTCTCTAGATAACGACTTTAGAACGATTATTATGGATTAAGAATACTGATCAGCGATACGGATATTTACATTATATTTTTGGAACATCATGATGTCTGGTTGGCATCATTGAAAACTGTTGACCGCTTCTCTCTTGCAGGAAACTAGCCTATGTTTATGTATACTATGATTGTCTTTTTTGAATTTGGTGCTAATACTGTTATATGGATATGGAATAGGTCTTTGGATGATTATGGACGCGGATATTCTTTAATGGACGGCGGCTGAATTATGAATGACGGACTAGACGCTTGTATTTTTATGTAAAACTATATTCTACCATATCAACAGAAACGACACATTCGAACAGAGGGCGATGAATATTTTATGGAAAGGATAACATCAATTTTTTGTACAATACACAGGTAAACTTTCACCGTTCAGTATACCCTGTAGTTCTGTACCACTCGGGTACCATTCAGTTTTATGTTGGTAACCTCTAGGTAAGCTATTGGCACTGCGCGGAAATTTCAAGCTTGGTGCAATGAAGTCCTGACTGAACAGTACTGTGCAGTTACCAATCAGTTACCATGTGTCAGTAAATGACATGTTCTTTCCATTTACCAGTAACTGATTGGTAGCCTCCACGATTCCAATTTTGCAGTTCCATGCAGTTCTGACTTGAAGGCTACTGGTCAGTTCCTGATTGGTAACCAATATGTTATACCATAAATGAAATGTGTGGTAACTGAATGGTGACCATTTGGCACTGTTCAGTTACTGATTGGTGACCAACTTTGCACCCGGAAACCACACGGGTAGGGTTCTATTCCTCTTAACACCGGGGACCCCACGGTGGGGTTCTATTCCTTTTCACACCCGGGAACCCAACGGGTGCCACAGTTAGTCGCCTCTTACGACAAGCTCGCTGCGGGGCTGAGTAGGCCCCTGGAGTGTGCACGACACCCTAGGGCAATCCCGGGATCCCCACGAGGCGATAACCGTATGGTACTCAGGGGACCTTTCCTACCAGTAATATACAGTCACCAAGAGGTACTGGCAGGTAGGCAGAATGGGTTGGTAGCCATCCAGTAACTGAGCAGTAAACCAACCAAGTTTGTGATGTGTTACTGCATTGGTACCAATATGTAACTAAGTGTGGAAAATTGAGTTGGTAACATAGAGGTAACTGATTGATAACTGTTTGGTATGATTCATTGGGTGACCAATCAGTGCCGGTTGGTTACCGGTTGGTACTGATCAGTTGAATGATACCGCAAGGGGACATTTCCCACCAGTATACCAATTAGTTCTTCACCAACCAGTACCCAACTAGTTATGGAGTGGTAATGGTTGGTAGCGGCTTGTATTTCTTGTATATACTCTAGTTGATATAAAAAAAAACAGTTCTCTAGTTAGAATTGAGAAGTAAATAGTATTTATATTATTATTGCATTAATATTGCATTATTGCATGAGATTGTAGGCGCATGGCTCTCAATCAGTCAGCATCGCCATTATTGAACGGAAGAGAGTGACCTCAGGATGCTACAGTTAAACAAGATGTTGTTCCATGTACTCTTGTCCAATAACTGCGTATCTAACTTCTTCATTCTTCCATAAGATCATCAGTATACTGGGTCCATTTACCATCTCATATCGTTTCTCATGTTCATAAAATTAATGGTGTCCCAAAGTCTCCATGGAGAACAATAATATTAATCAATTGTTGGGCTACAGATCAACATGTAAAGTTGTGGCACTTACTGACATTTCTATTTATTAATTAAGACAAAGCCATTCTAAGCCAAGATCCAAAGAAAAGAAGCACAGGTCAAATTGGACAAAAACATCACCAACATTGATCCTATTAAATTCATCTAGAAAAGATTGTTTTTGTGAAAATCCTTCAATGATGGATGTTCATTGATGGCAATCTTTCTTTTCAGTCCAAGAATAGTAGCAAAGATGACAGAATTATCTTAAATATTACATGTTCTATTATTATTAGATAGGCAATCATTCAGTCTGCTTACTCTTGAGTCTAGTTAATATGGGGGGAGTTAGACAGTAGCTCTCAGAACTGAATTAATTTATACAACCTAGTAAAATATGTCCTGACCTTGGCTTGACACAAATATTCACAGAGGAAGGAGGAATTATTTAAGGAAGGTTTGTGTAATGTGATAATACCCAAAAATACAGCATTAACCAGACTCAGACATGTGGGAATGTCACCTCGGGCTGCCTACCGTTATGTACAGAGACATACAGACAGGAAGTATTTTAATTTTCCAATCAGTGAATCCATATGAAAATCCAGCATTGACTCCAGCAATTTACATCCCTCAACGAACACAGACTAAACGTATACTTCAGCATGGACAAACTGGCGGTGAATGGAGGCACAATTCATCAATACAGATAGAGCCTCCCGAGAAGGATTCAAATCACCTTGTACAATAGTGCCAACCACGATAGCTAATCTAAGATTGCCACGAGAAATCCTATATCTGGCAGTACTAATATTACCGATATTGTTTCTTGGATATATCTGGGGTTACTGATATTACCTCTTCACATCATTGGTTAATTCTTAATTCAGGAACATGAGTACAAGGGAGAAATTTACACCTTCGACAGACAGAGAGACAGACATACAGACGGATTCATGAACAGCATAATTTACTTGTAGCCATGGTCAACTAGGTGGTATTTACAAGGAGAGTTTAAAATCATTATAAGGAAACCAGCACATCTTACCTAGTTGTTCATTTGATGCATTGACTGAACCAACACATCTGAACAAGTTGTTCATTTAATGCATTGATTGAAGCTGAGAGCTGCACATTGCAAAACCAGGAAGAGAGAAAGAGAATTAAATTTACGTTAGATAAAATACAGGGTGTAATTTGAATAACTGAATAATAATAACATATCGATACCCAACCATCAGTGTCGGCTTTATAAACATGTTTTATTATATGGCTGTGAATTATGGGGATCTGTTGATATAAAAGAAATTGAGGTTGTCCATATGCAGTATTTAAAGTATCTTCTTGGATTACCTAGGAACACCCCTGACATGTTTGTGTATGGGGAATTTGGAAGATTGTCTATTGCAACTGATATAAAAAATAGGATTATTCAGTATTGGTCAAAATTAGTAAATAATAAGTCAAGCTTGGTATATAATTTATACTTATGTCAAACGAATTCACGAATTCGTCTAAAGTCTATATATAATTGGAGTAAAGGGATTAAAAAGCTTTTAGAATCAAATGGCTATGGCTATTTGCTTGTAAACGAGGATTGTCCACTATCTATATCTTCTAGTATAAAGCGAACCATTAAAGATAGTTTCATTCAGAATTGGTCATCAAATATTAATGTATATTAAATTCATTGTTGTTTTTACTCAGGCAAATTACATCAATTTTTCTGCTGATGTAGGATGGAAGCTTCTCAAAATAGTAGCACGTTTCCGCTGTGGTTATCATGGTTTGAATGTTGAGAAAGGAAGATACCTTAATATTCCTAAAAATATGCGGATATGCCATAAATGTAATATGGGCGTCGTTGAAAATGAATATCATTTACTATTGTGTTGCCCTGCTTATCAACACATACGTTGCAAATATTTAAAAAAATATTTTCTATCTTGGCCATCTATAAATAAATTTAATTGTCTTATGAATCCACGAAATAAATATGGACTGATTAACCTCGGTAATTTTTTAATAGAGTCATTGAAGTTACGAAATGAGCTAATTGATCAATATCATGTGTAACTAATTTTGCTTAACGAGCTTGTGTATTTTCTTATTTCTACATCATGTATATTACTCTTATTATTGCTTAATTGTTTGATTTATACATGTATCATCTGTTTGGGCTCCCAAGCCAGCACTTCATGTATGGGAGAAAAGCCTTTCAGGCTTATTCCTGCAATAAACATATCATATCATATCAGTATAGACCATTTCATATCCCCTGCTGGTTTGCTCTGGCACTGGCTAGTGAGTCATGTGAGATCGGCTCCAGCCACTGACACATGTTAACTCAATGCAACCTAAAAACATATCAGAATATAATCGAGCAAAACTCTGCCAATATCTATCCGATTTTCATTCGGTTCAGTTATTATTAAACCAGAAGAAATGCCTGTTTCAGGAAATACATAGCTTGAAACACATTTTATTTTAAATCCGCTCGGCTCTCGGAATTCCCCGAAAATCTTGTTACACCGTTTCCTGTAAACGTTACAAGAAAACGACGGAAGACACAGAAATGATATTTACATTTTCATAATCCTATAATACTCCAGAAGAAAAATATATATTTGGATTTCTATTTTATGGCTTAAGTTTAAGTGCTTTTAAGGAAAATTATACTATCTGTTTAGGTAAATAGTGCGCCATGAAATAAAAGGAAATGTTTTTCAAACTATATATTTCTTCAGGTAATAATAATAACTAAACAGAATGACAATCTGATAGATATTAGCAGGATTTTGCTCGATTATATATGTGTGCGGTTATGTGTCAGTGGCTGAAGCCGACCTCACATGACGTCACTAGCCAGTGCCGGTGTGATGGACAAGAATGTTCTGGTGATTAGTGTCGCTTTTCATATCCTTTTCTATTGCAACCAAGGACGTACATTTGTCCCCAATGTGGAGAAAAGTGTCCTAGCTGGGTTAGAAGATAGGGTTCGCACATTCTTAGCCAGCAGCCTCCACACCGGCATAAAACAGCAGGGGTTATGAAATGGTATATAGTGATGCTGAATAACAATGTTAATTTCATTAGTCATTATGCATCAATAAGCTGGTGGAGAAGATGAATGCATGTAATAAGGCATAACTTTGAAGTTATGGCTCAAGTAAAAGTCTGTACTAGTTATGGCTCGAGTAAAAGTCTGTACTCTTAACATATGGTGGATCACAGAGCTCATAGAACCTACAGTTATGAGATGGACTGTATAAACGTGACAATAGTAAGATAACGGTCAACTATTTAAACCTCATCAACGGAGACATCGCAGCCATGGTTGGCAAAAGTTTAATAGTTCGATGATTCACGATCATATCACTTTAAATTACTTAGTGGGTTTAACTAACACACCCAATAGTATACATAGCTTACGTACAGTTCTGTATGCGTTACCTCTGAGAGCTTTAGATCAAATAGCCAGAGATATACAACAATCTGCGTCTTCAGGAAATATAATACCACCAAAAATCAGTAAAGTATGTCAAGATATAGCGTATTTTCGATTGTATCGTCCAGTGAACATAATCGAAACATCTCAAGATCGGCTTTACTTAGATGAAGGACTGGACATCATTAATTTACCTCGAATCCTGAATGATCCAGAGGTTCGCAACGCTGTACCAAACTATTTTAAGTTCACAGAACCTCCTTGCATTTCATATAAGTATACTAAATCTATAGCCACCAAAACATTCAATTACTCCAATGCTGTCAAGGAGTTTGACTGGAACTTATACACGTCAGGAGGCTATAGTTGTGATTGTGAATCGTCGAACTTTATCTATACATCATGCAAACATATTGTGACTGGTTCTCTTGATGTGTTGAGTGATAAGGATCTGAAATTACTCCTGTTGAAAGGACCTAAATATAGAGAGCCAAGAAGAATAAATCTGAAGCCCGACCAGAAGATAGTCCTGTCTGCTTTGAAAAAGTACGTTATTGATTGGTCTAAGCGAGAAAAAGTTGAACCTACAGTACTCGCTGATTGGCTGGACCTCACCAAGAGCAAGGTCGTTGAAACAATCCGCCATATTGACAGAAGTACTCTTCCCCAAGCAAAACAAGTACTGAGAACCTCAATTCGCAAGAAGTTCTAGCAAATCTCCAGAGTAAATTCGTCATAGTCCCAGCAGACAAAGCTCCGAGTAATATAATATTCATATGTAAATATTACTATTACCAGGTGCTGGTTAAAGAATTGAGTGTAGACATATCTTCATCAAATACATCTACTTACTCCCGAACTGCTTTTACTCTGGAAGATTTATTTAACAATCACAAAAAAAATCTCAGGGAAAGAGGTATTTGTCTTCCAACCAATCATAATGACATACCAAAACTGTACTGGACTCCCAAAATGCATAAATCACCATACAAAGCTACATTCATAGCTGGTTCTAGAAGCTGCACCACCAAGCTTTTTTCAACCCTATTGACGAGGGCCCTTCAGGAGGTAAAAGCATTTTGGGAAAGGTATTGCGCCACTATTTCTAAGAACTCTGGCGTTGAATGTATGTGGATATTGAAAAACTCAAAATGTCTTACGGAAGAACTTGATGCTAAAAGTCACATACCGTACAGACATGTATCCACGTGGGATTTCTCGACTCTCTATACTACAATCCCTCATCGGGACCTTATTGACCGTCTAAGTTCATTAATAGTATCTGTGTTCAAGAAAACTGATCGTAGATATATTAATGTCGGAAGCCATAAAGCATTCTTTAGCTCTACTACACACAAGAGATATCATTCATGGGATGTTTCTTTGTTTATAGAGTTGCTTGAATTTCTCATTAAAAATATGTATGTGAAATTTGGCAACACAATATATCAGCAGCATATAGGTATTCCAATGGGTACTAATTGTGCACCCCTGTTGGCTGACCTGTATCTGTTCTCTTATGAATATGTCTATATGCAGGCGCTATCAAAAACCGATCCATTCAAAGTCCGTTCCTTCTCATTCATCAACGCTATATAGACGATCTTCTCGCTGTGGATAATCGCTATATAAATGACGCAGTGAAGGATATATACCCACCTTTACTGGATTTGAAGGAAACTACAGACAGCCCTACAGGCACATCATATTTAGATCTATATCTCTATAAAAATGAAGCGGGCATTCTCTCTCGTCGATTTTATGACAAAAGAGATGATTACAATTTCGACATCGTAAACTATCCCTTTCTGGACAGTAATATTAACATCATGATGTCTTGCCGGCATCATTGAAAACTGTTGACCGCTTCTCTCTTGCAGGAAACAAGCCTATGTTTATGTATACTATGATTGTCTTTTTGAATTTGGTGCTAATATTGTTATATGGAATATGGAATAGGTCTTTGGATTATGGACGCGGGTATTCTCTAATGGACGACGGCTGAATTATGGATGAAGGACTAGACGCCTGTAATTTAGCTGGGATTAGCCAGTCTTTAAGGGAAGTGCTAAGCGACGAGCAATGACCGTGTTAGCCCCAGTGATTATTGCCGGAGAGATGACAAAATTCTCGGGGCCAATTCGCTGAAGTAATCTCTTCCCAGAGCATTTCTCACTGCAAAATCAATGGTCACGTAAAAGGCTATTCTATGAGGAGTAATTGCGTGGAGAACTGGGCAGGTCCCGCCGTCATTAAGACGAGCAAACATGCAGCAGTTGAGAGACACAGCACGGGGCATCAGCTGACCATGGTAACCCAGTCAAAACAATATTGGTTGACATGTGATCTTGTGCTCAGATGAGCTCATTGATAGCAATGTCCCGACAAGATGAAAATGAGAATGAGTGAGTGAGTGAATAGGATTTAACGTCGCTTTCAACATTATTTCAGTCATATCGCGACGAACCAACTAAGCACCACCCAGTCAAGTTGCATTCCTGCTGCTCCAAAGAAGAAACCTTTGTAGCAGAATGGAACCAGACACCCTCCATCCACCCTATAAAACACTGAGGACAGCACACAAGACAGACAGGACGCTTACATGGTGCAATCTCCCCGCTCTCCTCCTCTAGTTTAGGTGTTCAATGGAATTATATGCCTGGAATCCCCCAGCCCTCCTGTTGTTTATGTGTTTAATGGAAGTATATGCCTGGAATACCTCAGCCCTCCTCCTGTAGTTTAGTCTTCAGTGGAACTATATGCCTGGAATCCCCCCACTCTCCTCCTCTAGTTTAGATGTTCAATGGAATTATATGTCTGGAATCTTCCAGTCCTTCTCCTGTAGTTTAGGTGTTCGATGGAATTATATGCCTGGAATCCCCAACCCCCTCCTCTAGTTTAGATGTTCAATGCAATTATATGCCTGGAATCTTCCAGTCGTTCTCCTGTAGTTTAGGTGTTCGATGGAATTATATGCCTGGAATCCCCCCACTCTCCTCCTCTAGTTTAGATGTTCAATGGAGTTATATGCCTGGAATCTCCCAGTCCTTCTCCTGTAGATTAGGTGTTCGATGGAATTATATGCCTGGAATCCCCCCACTCTCCTCCTCTAGTTTAGATGTTCAATGGAGTTATATGCCTGGAATCTCCCAGTCCTTCTCCTGTAGTTTAGGTGTTCGATGGAATTATATGCCTGGAATCCCCAACCCCCTCCTCTAGTTTAGGTGTTTAATGGAATTATATACCCTACCTGGAATCCCCCAGCCCTCCGCCTGTAGTTTAGGTCTTCGATGGAATTATATGCCTGCAACCCCCCCTCCCCCCCCCTCTACTTCTCTAGTTTAGGTGTTCAATGGAATTATATGCCTGGAATTCCCCAGCCCTTATCTTGATGTTTAGGTGTTTAATGGAAGTATATGGCTGGAATACCTTAGCCCTCCTCCTGTAGATTAGTGTTCAGTGGAATTATATGCCGGGAATCCCCCCGCTCTCCTCCTCTAGTTTAGGTGTTCAATGGAATTATGTGCCTTGAATCCCCAGCCCTTCTCCTGTAGTTTAGGTGTTCGATAGAATTATATGCTTGGAATCCTCATCCCCTCCTCTAGTTTAGGTGTTCAATGGAATTATATGCCTGGAGTCCCCCAACCCTCCTCCTGTAGTCTAGGTGTTCAATGGAATTATATGCCTGAAATCGCTCGTCCATTCCTCCTGTAGTCTAGGTGTCCAATGAAATTCCCTGGTTAACAGTAACTGAGCACATTTGTATTTCCAGTCTAACAGCATCCAGTTTTCTATAGCCTATTGTTTCACCTTTCTGTTTCGAAACATAAAAAAGGGTGAAACATCGGGGAAATATTCCAGCTTAAGTAAGACAAAATTAGTTCCAGGAATCCTAGTTGTCTTCTCCATTTAATTCAACAGGAATTCTCCTGGTAATGGCTAAATCTTCCTGTATCCCGTAATAATAACCCACTGTGGTTTCCTTCAGACAAAAGTTTCTGACAATCAGAGAATTGATCTATTTGGTATTCATGTGGGATGATGTGCCTGCTCTAATGGTGACAAGCCCCCAGAAAAAACTGTTTACTTTGCCATGCTCCCTGGCTGCTACAACATCAATCAATGTCCTAAGCAGGAAAATGTCTCTTTCATGAACCGAATTAGAATTAGTGGGTCAAGCAGAGTATCGTTCAACAGTTTCCACAAACTTCTATTAGTTCATCTACACATGTCCACAAAACATACAACTCAAAGCAGATTACAGCTATCCATAATTGGGACCTCTGAGGATGAATATTAGGCCTTAGCTCCTCAACGAACAGTTCTTTGGTACAATTGCTGTTATGTTCTGGCCAAGATTATGATTATGGAGGGACAAGATTATACTATGACAACTGGCATCAAACAGCACCATAACCAAAATCTTGTTTGCAAAACAGATCACCACATGTTCCTTTGATGGATTGTAGTGAAAGGAGATGCAAGAAAAGGGAATGAAAGGAAATAACGATTTACATTTATTTCTCACGCCATCGTGTATGGTCACAATCCAGACACGATTCCATCTAAATCAGGATTAAATTTCAGTGTGTCCTTATTGTCTCTCTGTATCAACTTCAAACACAGAAGATCAGTACCAGTGCCTTATCACTAATGTAAACGCATGCACTCGGAGAACAAATATAGTCCAGATTTACCATAGCCCGAAAGCTGCTTTGAAACAATATTATGAATTGGAGAAATTTTATACATCAAAGAAATGTCTTCCAGTTCAGATTAATTCTGAAGCAGATTTTGCTTTCAAATGTGCTATTTCAGAAAAGCATTGATCATTGAAAGCTTCCATATGCTGCAAATCTAGCAACGAGTTTGGAATTTAACGGTCTTTATGATGCATTAGGAATCTGCAAAACTATATTCTACCATATCAACAGAAACGACACATTCGAACAGAGGGCGATGAATATTTTATGGAAAGGATAACATCAATTTTTTGTACAATACACAGGTAAACTTTCACCGTTCAGTATACCCTGCAGTTCTGTACCACTCGGGTACCATTCAGTTTTATGTTGGTAACCTCTAGGTAAGCTATTGGTACTGCGCGGAAATTTCAAGCTTGGTGCCATGAAGTCCTGACTGAACAGTACTGTGCAGTTACCAATCAGTTACCATGTGTCAGTAAATGACAGGTACTTTCCATTTACCAGTAACTGATTGGTAGCCACCACGATTCCAATTTTGCAGTTCCATGCAGTTCTGACTTGAAAGCTACTGGTCAGTTGCTGATTGGTAACCAATATGTTATACCATAAATGAAATGTGTGGTAACTGAACGGTGACAATTTGGCACGGTTCAGTTACTGATTGGTGACCAACTTTGCACCCGGAAACCACACGGGTAGGGTTCTATTCCTTTTCACACCCGGGAACCCAACGGGTGCCACAGTTAGTCGCCTCTTACGACAAGCTCGCTGCGGGGCTGAGGCCTATTCTTACATGACCTGGAGTGTGCACGACACCCCAGGTCAATCCCGGGATCCCCACGGGGCGATAACTGAATGGTACCAAGGGGACCTTTCCTACCAGTAATATACAGTCACCAAGAGGTACTGGCAGGTAGGCAGAATGGGTTGGTAGCCATCCAGTAACTGAGAAGTAACCAACCAAGTTTGTGATGTGTTACTGCAATGGTACCAATATGTAACCAAGTGTGGAAAATTGGGTTGGTAACATAGAGGTAACTGATTGGTAACTGCTTGGTATGATTCATTGTGTGACCAATCAGTGCCCGGTTGGTACTAATCAGTTGAACGGTACCGCACGGGGACATTTCCCACCAGTACCAATCAGTTTTCCACCAACCAGTACCCAAATAGTTATGGAGTGGTAATGGTTGGTAGCGGCTTGTATTTCTTGTGCATACTGTAGTTGATATAAAAACAAAACAGTTCTTTAGTTAGAATTGAGAAGTAAATAGTATTTATATTATTATTGCACTAATATTGCATTATTGCATGAGATTGTAGGCGCATGGCTCTCAGCCAGTCAGCTTCGCCATTATTGAACGGAGCAGAGTGAGCTGAGGATGCCACAGTTAAACAAGATGTTGTTCCATGTACTCTTGTCCAATAACTGCGTATCTAACTTCTTCATTCTTCCATAAGATCATCAGTATACTGTGTCCATTTTCCATCTTTCGTATGCAAATGAACGCTTCTCATGTTCATAAAATTAAAATGGTGGCCCAAAGTCTCCATGGGGAACAATAATATTAATCAATTGTTCGGCTACAGATCAACATGTAAAGTTGTGGCACTTACTGACATTTCTATTTATTAATTAAGACAAAGACATTCTAAGCCAAGATCCAAAGAAAAGAAGCACAGTTCAAATTGGACAAAAACATCACCAACATTGATCCTATTAAATTCACCTAGGAAAGATTGTTTTTGTGAAAATCCTTCAATGATGGATGTTCATTGATGGCAATTTTTCTTTTCAGTCCAAGAATAATAGCAAAGATGACAGAATTATCTTAAATATTACATGTTCTATTATTATTAGATAGGGAATCATTCAGTCTGCTTACTCTTGAGTTTAGTTAATATGGGGGGAGTTAGACAGTAGCTCTCAGAACTGAATTAATTTATACAACCTAGTAAATATGTCCTGACCTTGGCTTGACACAAATATTCACAGAGGAAGGAGCAATTATTTGAGGAAGGTTTGTGTAATGTGATAATACCCAGAAATACAGCACTGACCAGCCTCAGACATGTGGGAATGTCACCTTGGGCTGCCTACGGTTATGTACAGAGACATACAGACAGGAAGTATTTTAATTTTCCAAACAGTGAATCTATATGAAAACCCAGCATTGACTCCAGCAATTTACACCCCTCAACGAACACAGACCAAACGTATAATTCAGCATGGACAAACTGCCGGTGAATGGAGGCACAATTCATCAATACAGACAGAGCCTCCCTAGAAGGATTCAAATCACCTTGTACAATAGTGCCAACCACGATAGCTAATCTAAGATTGCCACGAGAAATCATATATCTGGCAGTACTAATATTACCGATATTGTTTCTTGAATATATCTGGGGTAACTGATATTACCTTTTCACATCATTGGTTTTTAATTCAGGAACAGGAGTACAAGGGAGATATTTACACCTTCGACTGACAGACAGACAGACAGACAGATCCATGAACAGCATAATTTCCTTGCAGCCATGGTCAACTAGGTGGTATTTACAAGGATAGTTTAAAATCATTATAAGGAAACCAACAGATCGTAACAAGTCGTTCATTTGATGCATTGATTGAACCAACACATTTTAACAAGTTGCTCATTCGAGGCATTGATTGAATGAGGACTGCACATTGATTGAATCTGAGGACTGCACATTGATTGAATCTGTGGACTGCACATTGATTGAATCTGTGGACTGCACATTGCAAATACAGGAAGAGAGAAAGAGAATTAAATTTACGTTAGATAAAATACAGGGTGTAATTTGAATAACTGAATAATAATAACATATCGATACTCAACCATCAGTGTCGGCTTTATAAACATGTACCAGTATAGACCCTTGGATATCCCCTGCTGGTTTGCTCTGGCACTGGCTAGTGAGTCATGTGAGATCGGCTCCAGCCACTGACACATGTTAACTCAACTCAACCTAAAAACATATCAGAATATAATCGAGCAAAACTCTGCCAATATCTATCCGATTTTCATTCGGTTCAGTTATTATTAAACCAGAAGAAATGCCTGTTTCAGAAATATATAGCTTGAAACACATTTTATTTTAAATCCGCTCGGCTCTCGGAATTCCCCGAAAATCTTGTTACACCGTTTCCTGTAAACGTTACAAGAAAACGACTGAAGATACAGAAATGATATTTAAATTTTCATAATCCTATAATACTCCAGAAGAAAAATATATATTTGGATTTCTTTTTTATGGCTTAAGTTTAAGTGCTTTTAAGGAAAATTATACTATCTTTTTAGGTAAATAGTGCGTCATGAAATAAAAGGAAATGTTTTTCAAACTATATATTTCTTCAGGTAATAATAATAACTAAACAGAATGACAATCTGATAGATATTAGCAGGATTTTGCTCGAGGATATATGTGTGCGGTTATGTGTCAGTGGCTGAAGCCGACCTCACATGACGTCACTAGCCAGTGCCGGTGTGATGGACAAGAATGTTCTGGTGATTAGTGTCGCTTTTCATATCCTTTTCTATTGCAACCAAGGACGTACATTTGTCCCCAATGTGGAGAAAAGTGTCCTAGCTGGGTTAGAAGATAGGGTTCGCACATTCTTAGCCAGCAGATATTCTTAGTCTCCACACCGGCATAAAACAGCAGGGGTTATGAAATGGTCTATAGTGATGCTGAATAACAATGTTAATTTCATTAGTCATTATGCATCAATAATCTGGTGGAGAAGATGAATGCATGTAATAAGGCATAACTTTGAAGTTATGGCTCAAGTAAAAGTTTGTACTCTTAACATATGGTGGATCACAGAGCTCACAGAACCTACAGTTATGAGATGGACTGTATAAACGTGACAATCAGTAAGGTAACGGTCTTTACGTCTCCAGCTGGGATTAGCCAGTCTTTAAAGGAGGTGCTAAGCGACGAGCAATGACCGTGTTAGTCCCAGTGATTATTGACGAAGAGATGACAAAATTCTCGGGGTCAATTCGCTGAAGTAATCTCTTCCCAGAGCATTTCTCACCGCAAAATCAATGGTCATTTAAAAGGCTATTCTATGAGGAGGAATTGCGTGGAGAACTGGGCAGGTCCCGCCGTCATTAAAACGAGCAAACATACAGCAGCTGAGAGACAAGCTGACCATGGTAACCCAATCAAAACAATATTGGTTGACATGTGATCTGGTGCTCAGATTAGCTCCTTGATAGCAATGTCCCGATAAGATGAAAATGAGAATGAGTGAGTGAATGAATAGGATTGAACGCCGCATTCAACATTATTTCAGTCATATCGCGATGAACCAACTAAGCACCACCCAGTCAAGTTGCGTTCCTGCTGCTTCAAAGAAGAAATCTTTGAAGCAGAATGGAACCAGACACCATCCATCCACACTGTAAAACACTGAGGACATCACACAAGACAGAGACAGGAAGCTTACATGGTGCAATAAAGACAAGTGATATTACAGTGCTAGAGATCACATTATCAAGTTCCTGTTGTTTCTCAGAACAATACCACAAACCATACCATATATAGTGATACCCTGAATTAGTTCTATTACAAGACAGTGCATGACGAAAACCACAGGTCAGTGCTAATATGAAAACTTCACATATCAAAGATTCACTTGTTAAAGGTTGGTAAACTGGTAATGTATGGTCTGTCACAAAAAAAAACAAAGAGAAAATGATTCCTTGAATAATTTGAAGACCATACGAAGAATATTTTCTTCATAGCCAACATCCCAACCCACCCTTCATGGAATGATAACTGGCATTATTAAAGCCACCTTGCTAGTTCATTCTGTATATCAGAATGAGAAACTATGTGAGCTGGGTGTTTTGAAAGTTGACATCAAAAGACTACTGTTGTTGCCTCTCTTCAATCAAAGATAAGATATATGTTAATGCTATGTCATAATATTGCTCATATATGGTAATTTCTCTGACAAGTCGCCATCCAAAGAATTAGATGCAGATTTCATTCCTCAAACTGATGTTTTCAATAGCTTGATTAA
The DNA here is from genome assembly GCA_036873755.1 of Hanleya hanleyi. NCBI lineage: Eukaryota > Metazoa > Mollusca > Polyplacophora > Lepidopleurida > Hanleyidae > Hanleya > Hanleya hanleyi. The sequence continues at coordinate 8,888 of JAVTVY010056028.1, read as the reverse complement.
TCTGAACCCCCGAAAGTCAACAGATCTTGATGGAGTGGGTCCCGGGCTCCTGAAACTATCGGCACCATTTATCTCCCAATCTCTCACCTATATATTTAACCAATCCATCGGAACAGGCATATTTTCTGAAGAACTTAAACATGCCAGAATTACCCCCAACACACAAAAAATAGAGCAAAAGCTGCTGCAAACAATTACAGGCCAATCTCTATATTACCCACTATTTCTAAAATTTTAGAAAAACATGTTTCTGGTCAGTTGACAAGATTCTTAAATGAAAACAATCTGCTTCATGAACTTCAATAAGGTTTTCGCTTTAAACACTCCTGCCAAACAGCGCTGACAAAATTTGTGGATGAATGGCTCTCTCAAATTGACCAAGGAAACATAATTGGTGTTCTGTATATTGATCTCAGAAAAGCATTTGATCTTGTAAATCATAAATTGTTACTCAAGAAACTTGCCTGCTTCCTCATAGAACTTGCTAACAAGTCTCTGTCATGGATGGAAAGTTATCTTTCCCCAAGAAAACATGGAGTACCGCAGGGATATATTCCAGGACCCCTGATGTTTTTGATGTTCCTTAATGACCTACCCCTACATGCCCAACAGTGCATTGTAGACCTATTTGCAGATGATACAACCACTTCTACATCTTCTAAGGATTTAGCTGACGTCAAAAGGAAATTAAACAACGAAAGTGCCACAGTATTACAGTGGTGTAAAGACAATAGTAGTAGATAAGAAACGGGGGTCATGGACAAGGTGTTCTAGGTCAGTAGGTCAGCATGACGTCATAAGTAGGTCGAGGAGTCATCTATATATAGAAGGAACAGGGATGTTCTAGGTCATCGTCTATTGATAGAACCTACAGGTTCAACTTCTGCTCACCGGACCGTGTCCATAGTCCGAGGGGTTGCGGTGTTCGAGGCTATCTATTCACTGGACCGCGTCCATAGCCCGAGGGGTGTTTGCGGTGTTCGTCTGCTCACCGGACCGTGTCCATAGCCCGAGGGGTTGCGGTGTTCGAGGTTATCTATTCACCGGACCGCGTCCAAAGCCCGAGGGTTGTTTGCGGTGTTCGTCTGCTCAGCGGACCGTATCTATAGCCCGAGGGGTCACTACGTCCACGCCTACCGATTGAGCCGGCGTTCCGTCGACCTACATATAGCCCGTTGTGGAGTTCCAGTCATGATCAGGATGTGTTCGACACTACTCTCGATGCGACCTGAGCAGCCAAACGAATCATGACTAGATGTATATTAGGTTACATACATCAGAAAGGTCACGGAGTTGTAAGGTATAAGGAGTATTACAAGTGGTGTTCGATACACTTCGTCACGCATGACTGGTTGTATGACCCTTACTAAGCTGAGATGTAGTTTTTCCCCCGAAAAATAAAAATACTCGTTAAATATATACTCGATAAATAGGTAGAATCTGTAAAGAATCTGTAGAATCTGTAAAGCCTTGAAATTTCGTTTCCGACCAAAATAAAATTTTCGATTTTTTTTGTCGAAATTCATTAAAATCTCCATATCTTTGGAACGGAAAAGGCTACTGAGATGAAACTGACGTCGTTGAATACCCAGGAGAAAGACGCGTCGTTGCCTTATGACGTCATAGTGACGTCACAAGATGAATTGTACGGATTTTGGAAAAGTCTCTATATCTCTAGAACGGGAGGGGTCCTAGAACCGAAACTTAGACCGTTGGATAGCCCCGGATGGCGCGCATGCCTCGATTGCCGTGATTTCGTTATAGTGACGTCATCATTTAAATGAGATGCATTTTGTCAAAGTCCTCGTATCTGCGAAAAATGAGAGTTTAGAAGACTGAAAAAGCGATAACGGGTATATACTGTCCATGTATGTGCAGAATAAATAGATATCAGTGTACGTACGTTTAGTGCGAGGGAAGTTTATGCGGTATTGATCCGAATTCCAGAGCCGTGTATAGTCTGGTCACTGATAATAACGATCGTTTCTGGTATACCTCGGGCTATGTACATACGTACAGTAAACGGTATATTAAATTAAGGAATTACACGTAGATCACTAGTAATACATCTTGTGTACAGCGTTGACATTCGCTAATAACATGATTGTAGCTTCGAGTCCCTTTTACGCGTTTCAGCATTTCGAACTCTCGTTTCTCTATCCGATGGTGCGGAATTCAGTCTTCTAAACTCTCATTTTTCGCAGATACGGAGACTTTGACAAAATGCGTCTCATTTAAATGATGACGTCACTATGACGATTTCACGGCGACCGAGACATGCGCGTAGTCCGGGGCTATCCAAAGGTCTAAGTTTCGGTTGTAGGACTCCTCCCGTTTTAGAGATATAGAGACTTTTCCAAAATCCGTCTAATTCATCTTGTGACGTCACTATGACGTCATCATGGCGATCCACGTTTGATCTCAGTGGCCCTTTCCGTTCCAAAGATATGGAGATTTTAGTAAATATCGAAGAAAAAAATTCGAAAAATTTCTTTGTTCGGAAACGAAATTTCTAGGCTTTACGCGTGCAATTACAGATTCTACCTATTTATCGAGTATATATTCAATGAAGTTTTCGGGAAAGAACTCCATCTCAGCTCAGTAAGGGTCATACAACCAGTCATGCGTGACGAAGTGTATCGAACACCACTTGTAATACTCCTTATACCTTACAAATCCGTGACCTTTCTGATGTATGTAACCTAATACACATCTAGTCGTGATTCGCTTGGCTGCTCAGGTCGCATCGAGAATGGTGTCGAACATATCCTGATTATGACTAGAACTCCGCAACGGGTTATATGTAGGCCGACGAACACCGCAAACACCCCTCTGGCTATGGACGCGGTTCGGTGAATGGATAACCTCGAACACCGCAACTCCTCGGGCTATAGATTCGGTCCGCTGATCAGAAGAACACCGCAAACACCCCTCGGGCTATGGACGCGGTTCGGTGAATGGATAACCTCGAACACCGCAACCCCTCGGGCTATAGATTCGGTCCGCTGAGCAGAAGAACACCGCAAACACCCCTCGGGCTATGGACGCGGTCCGGTGAATAGATAACCTCGAACACCGCAACCCCTCGGGCTATGGACACGGTCCAATGAGCAAACGTTGAACCTATAGGTTCTATCAATAGACGATGACCTAGAACATCCCTGTTCCTTCTATATATAGATGACTCCTCGACCTACTTAAGACGTCATGACAAAATGCGTCTCATTTAAATGATGACGTCAATATGACGATTTCAAGGCGTCCGAGACAGGCGCGTAGTCCGAGGCTATCCAAAGGTCTAAGTTTCGGTTGTAGGACTCCTCCCGTTTTAGAGATATAGAGACTTTTCCAAAATCCGTCTAGTTCATCTTGTGACGTCACTATGACGTCATCGTGGCGATCCAAGTTTGATCTCAGTGGCCCTTTCCGTTCCAAAGATAAGGAGATTTTAGTAAATTTCGAAAACAAAAACAAAACAAAATCGAAAAATTTCTTTGGTCGGAAACGAAATTTCTAGGCTTTACGCGTGCAATTACAGATTCTACCTATTTATCGAGTATATATTCAATGAAGTTTTCGGGAAAGAACTCCATCTCAGCTCAGTAAGGGTCATACAACCAGTCATGTGTGACGAAGTGTATCGAACACCACTTGTAATACTCCTTATACCTTACAAATCCGTGACCTTTCTGATGTATGTAACCTAATACACATCTAGTCGTGATTCGCTTGGCTGCTCAGGTCGCATCGAGAATGGTGTCGAACATATCCTGATCATGACTAGAACTCCGCAACGGGTTATATGTAGGTCGACGAACACCGCAAACACCCCTCGGGCTATGGACGCGGTTCGGTGAATGGATAACCTCGAACACCGCAACTCCTCGGGCTATAGATTCGGTCCGCTGAGCAGAAGAACACCGCAAACACCCCTCGGGCTATGGACGCGGTTCGGTGAATGGATAACCTCGAACCCCGCAACCCCTTGGGCTATAGATTCGGTCCGCTGAGCAGAAGAACACCGCAAACACTCCTCGGGCTATGGACGCGGTCCGGTGAATAGATAACCTCGAACACCGCAACCCCTCGGGCTATGGACACGGTAGTAGTATACAAAGCGTAAATTGAGGTCTATTGACCTCAGAAATTTGCATATTATGGAGGTCACGGGAGGGTCACAGAGGTCAAATGCAATATAGTTCCGGCAGAAAGACCAAAAGCTACCTCCAATCCAGGAGAGTTCCAATTGCTGCAGGGGATGTATTCAGGATGTATTCATCCGCGGTGATGCGGTTTGGCCGCGGTTTTGGCGGTGATTCGGTCTCGGGAAAAAGCTTCCGCGGAGAAAAAGTAGTCCCTAGATAAAATGGTCCGATGGGGTCGAGTGAGGTATCAAAGTGAAGCTTATGTGAAGGGGCATCTAATGGGCTGGGTGTGGGGTTGACATATCGGCCTTCTGCGCATGCGCGGTGGCCGAAGGGTATGAAAATAGCCGTTTTGGGATGTAGGGGAGTCCCTAATGGTCCAATGGAGTCGAGTGAGGTATCAAAGTGAAGCCTAGGTGAAGGGGTATTTTATGGCTGGGTTAGTGCATGTAAAATTTTTCCTGAAAAAAAACGGAACTCGGACTTTATCGAAAAATCCGGGAAAATACCTATATGGGGTATGGGGGTCCGATTGTGTCGAGTGAGGTATCAAAGTGAAGCATTAGGATTTCGCTGACGTCCTAGTAATAAACATAATCTATAGGTGTTGTACCATGTTAATAGGATCAGTCTAGCATCTGTACCACCCTAGGGTCGAGCGTTTATTGTCCCGTGTATCTCCGCAAGAAAACAACAAACAAAATGGCGGCTCCAGGATGGTGTGGGGATGCCCTTTCCATATCACGGCGTCGACAGTAGCGCCATCTGCACACATTGACGCAAGGGAGACAACTCGTGTGGCCTAAGGATATGGAAATAGCCGTGTTGCAGCTAGGGGAGCCACAAATGGTCCAATGGGATCGAGTGAGGTATCAAAGTAAAGCCTAGGTGAAGGGGCATCTGATGGACTGGGTGTGGGGTTGAACTAGCGTCATTCTGCGCATGCGCGGTGGCCCAAGTGTATGGAAATAGCCGTTTTGGAGCTAGGGGAGTTACTACTGGTCCAGTGGGGTCGAATGAGGTATTAAAGTGAAGCCTATGTGAGGGGGCATCTGACTGGACAAGTGGGTTTGAACTAGCGTCATTCTGCGCATGCGCGGTGGCCCAAGGGTATGGAAATAGCCGTGTTGGGAGCTAGGGGAGCCACAAATGGTCCAATGGGGTCGTATGAGGTATCAAAGTAAAGCCTAGGTGAAGGGGCATCTGACTGGACTAGTGGCTCGGCCGTTGTCACCATTCTGCGCATGCGCGGTGGCCCAAGGGTATGGAAATAGCCGTTTTGGAGCTAGCGAAGCCAATAATGGTCCAATGGGATCGAGTGAGGTATCAAAGTGAAGCTTATGTGAAGGGGCATCTGACTCGACTAGTGGGTTGACATAGCGTCATTCTGCGCATGCGCGGTGGCCCAAGGGTATGGAAATAGCCGTGTTGGAGCTAGGGGAGTCCCTAATGGTCCAATGGGGTCGAGTGAGGTATCCATGTGAAGCATTCGTGAAGGGGCATCTGATGGGTTGGGTGTGCGGTAGGAATATCATTCTGCGCATGCGCAGACGCAATGCGGAGCTCTCGTCCAATCAGAAGCGAGTATTTCAAATCCGGGAGCTAGGGGAGTCCCTAATGGTCCAATGGGGTCGAGTGAGGTATCCATGTGAAGCATTCGTGAAGGGGCATCTGATGGGTTGGGTGTGCGGTAGGAATATCATTCTGCGCATGCGCAGACGCAATGCGGAGCTCTCGTCCAATCAGAAGCGAGTATTTCAAATCCGCCACGGAGCTCTCGTCCAATCAGAAGCGAGTATTTTGACCCGGTGCATTATGGGGCATATCCAAGATGGCGGCACGTATGTTCAAGATGGCGGCACATCCGGTGTCGAAAACTGGCCATTTTATCGGGATGTGGTCACCTAGTGTCGAAAACTGGACCCTGTATGGGTCCCGCTAGACGTTTTGGGAGCTAGGGGAGTCCCTAATGGTCCAATGGGGTCGAGTGAGGTCTTATTTTGAAGCTCTCGTGGAGGAGCATCTGATGGGCTGGGTGTGGGGTTGAAATAGCGGCATTCTGCGCATGCGCAGCCTGGCCGTAGTATAGAAATAGACGTGTTGGGGGGTATGTGGGTGTGTGTTTTGGGTTTGAGATAGGCTATTCACGGTTCGAATGGGTCGTGTGAGGTATCAATGTGAAGCTTGTGTGTGGTAGAGTCAGAATGGCGTGTTTTTAAATGCAAGTCGCGTCAATCTGTGCATGCGCATTTGGTTGTAGTAAGTAAAGTGGCCATTTTGGGGCAGTGAAGGAAGGTATTTGAGGTCGAGATGGACCATCCTTGGTCTGAATGCGTCCTGGGAGGTGTCATTTTGTAGTTCTCGGGGTGTACATTCCGAATTGAGGCGCGCAAAGGTTTCCACCGCACCGCGGTGGAAACCTTTACACTGCGCGCGCCGGGGTCAAAGGTCAGTTCCGGTCACCTTTAGCGACGTACACCAAACAGAAGCGAGTATTTAAAATCCGTCACAGAGCTCTCGTCCAATCAGAAGCGAGTATTTTGACCCGGTGCATTATGGGACATATCCAAGATGGCGGTTCCAAAATGGCGGATCCAACATGGCGGCTCCAAAATGGCGGCGTATGAGAGCTTCTGGACATGGACCTGATAGAAGTCCGGAATGGTGGAACATTCGTAAACATTCGGGCACTTTTACATCCGGGGACTTTTACATCCGAAGAGACACGGAAGTGCCCGAACATGATATCAGCTAGCGTGCTATAAAAGGGAAGCGGTCTGGCCGTTTCATCAGACACTCTGTCAACCACCAAGATGTTCACTTGTACTACGTGCTCGAAATCATTCACTCGTCTGCACGACTTGCGCCGCCATGAGGCTACCAAGCACGAAGGAACCGCCCGGTATAACTGTACGATATGTACACTGTCGTTTCAGCGCCCGGATCATTTACAGCGCCACACACGTGCACGCCATGAAGTACCCAAGCGTCCATGCGAAGAATGTGGTCGGCTTTTCAAACTGACCAGTCAGTTGCTGCGACACCAACGCACACGACACCCTGTTCCGCAGCCACGTTTGCAGATAGAAGAGCCCGTAGGCATCAATATCGAAACAGGGGGAACTCCCACCCATCGCACGAGGGCCGATGATGATGTCGCCCTAATTCAACAGTCAAATTCCGACGACAAGACCTTGGGCCAGATTTTGTACGACGTGGAGGGCAAAGTACACTTCGTGGACGAAGCCATAAATGTTCCCAGCGATCTGTTACACGAAGACCATCCAGTGAGTGACATTTATCGGCGCCATTGGCCCATGATCCGGCACTGTTTCTACCGTCATCGCCCTATTCAAGATATCTACAATTTCCGACTGACCGACCTCGCCCGTCTACGTAGCTACGTAGAAGCCATCTTCAAAGATCAAACTACGGCCTTCAAATTGAATCTGGCGTTTGATTATGTGCTGCAGCATAAAGAGACAGTCCAAGTCCGATATTTTTACCCGAGCAGTAACATCCGGGTATTTGACCAACCGTTTACCATCATTAACCGAGTGTCGCTAGAGACGATGCTGGAGAAACTGGACACCGTGGATCCCTTGGAATGGGCCCAACAACAACGCCCCAACACCAAGTGGACAGTGGAGAGTGTGACCAATGTTACGTTTTTCGTTACCAAGCTGACCGACCACTCCCATCGGCTGAATGCGTCACTCATGCACTGATGAATACCATAACATGCCGTACATACTCTATATGTCTACATGTTGATCGTTGACGGTACGGAGGTGACCGAAGAGACACGGATGTTACCGAAGATGTCACGGCTCGGCCCTCGGCTTGGGGATAGTTGAACTGAGTGTGCTAAAAATAGATCACCAGCTAGCGTGCTATAAAAGGGAAGCGGCCTGGACGTTTCATCAGACACTCTGTCAACCACCAAGATGTTCACTTGCACAACTTGCCAGAAGCTGTTTACTCGTCTAAATAATTTACGACGCCACGAGGCCTCCACCCACAACGATGCTCGGTATACTTTTACAACCTGCGCACGGTCATTCAATCGGGAGGATCATTTACTGTGCCACGAACGCTCATTCCACGAGGGCGGGACGGAACAATGTAACGGTTGTGGTCAACTCTTCAAACGACGCAGTCAGTTGCTGCGACACCAACGGTTGATTCATGCCCCGGTACCATGGCATGTGCAACAACTTCCTACTGAAGAGGAGCCGCGGAAGGTCAGACCTAGTGAAGATGAGCCCGGGGAGACGAATGCCACTGGTGATGCGATGAAGGAGAGCCCGTCTATACCCACAGTTATACCCACAGTTCAGAGCCTGGATATCCAGCCGGGCCCCACCGTTACGGTTAAGAGTCATGTAATTGTAATACGCCTGACAACATCGAACATTTTCTGGACGAGCCCACAAATGTTCCTAGCGATCTCTTACAGGGCGCCCATCCAGTGAGTGACATCTATCGGCGCCATTGGTCCATGATACGGCACTGTTTCCACCGTCATCGCCCTATTCAAGATATCTACAATTTCCCACTGACCGACCTCGCCCGTCTACGTAGCTACGTAGAAGCCATCTTCAAAGATCAAACTACGGCCTTCAATTTGAATCTGGCGTTTGGTTATGTGCTGCAGCATAAAGAGACAGTCCAAGTCCGATACTTTTACCCGAGCAGTAACATCCAGGTATTTGACCAACCGTTTACCATCATTAACCGAGT
>JAVTVY010056027.1:0-29989 GCA_036873755.1 Hanleya hanleyi | reverse complement strand
ACGCGACGTCGCTCTGTTTAAACGCGACGTCGCTAGCGACGTCGCCCTTCCCGTCGCCTTCCGGTATTTTAGGACAAAATCGAGCTGCGCATGCTTAAGGAGCAGCTATTGCGATGTGGGTCGTATGGTGAGGCCGCCATTTCATGAATGAGCTCTGCCACTATCGACGAAGAAAATGTCAGCGTAAATGAATAATGCTTATCCTGCATTATTGTATAGCTTTTAAACGGTGTTAAATATTAGTCCATGCTTGGAATGATACCTGTTATGAAATTATCTCTCGGAAAGTCTGTAACTCGCTGTGTTGTACTGTACACATTATATTTTCGCTTCCAAAAGATATGCGCAACCCCCACATCCGTACACGCGTGGATGTGTGTGTGGCTTTCATGTGTCCTTTTATGTGTTTGTGTGTTTTCATTTTTCAGATATCCTTACAGTATACCTCCTTATGTTACTACACTGACCAGGGAGTTGAAAATATCCCTTTATTTATACTGCTGTCCAACACTGTATACCGGTACTCAACCTGTCACGTCAATACGGATTGTAGTAAATCTTTTAGCTTTCAATTTAGCAGAGAGAGATAGTCCTATAACTCTCAAAAAGAAGAACAAAAACAAGAAATTATGATGGAATTGAAGTCATTTTACTGTGAGAATTATGTTCTCTCTATTCTTTCTAAAAATTGATTGGAGAATATTAGTTTTTCTGCACTCTTCGAATTATCCGGCATTTCCACGATCGTACTAGACGTTTGACGACAATTGAACTTCAAAGGAGGTGTTCGCTTTAGATGGATATTTTCCCCTTCAGAGTTGCTCTCTGTTGCTCTATTGTCTCGCTCCGAGCCGGCCGGTAAATTTTGACGTAATGCTCAGGTATACCCCATCTCTTTGTCAGACAGGCGAGGCCAGTCTAATGGGAAATTCTGGTTCATATTCTCACCATTAATATTTTCATGAACGACCCAGATATTTACGAACAATAATCAGTTATATTAATATATAAACCGACTCGAAAACTGGAAAAAATCACTGCCAAAAGTTCAGCGAACAATAATTAAGGAACTAACTGCAAAAATAAAATGAAAAATAAAAAAAACATATTGGCACATGCATTACCACTTGGGAAAGCAAGCGTCACCACTTGTTGATGGTCATTTCCTTAATAAAGGCCTTGATATAAGACAAGTTTAACCTTATAACTTTTCAATTCATAGTTACAACATTCTGCTGCCCTAAGACGAAATTATATATGTGTAACAACTATTTTTTTGCTCTGCTGGATCGTCAGAATATTCAAACACTGAACAAGTGGTCTGACTGTGTGTGTGGAGTTGTTTGTGTGCAATTCTATTCACAAATTATAATAAAATAAGGGATTATGTGCGTTAGGAGTTCGCTGTCTTTCATTTCACGTCACTTTTGCACTTTAAAGCCCAAACTGAAGATGGGAGAAAAAAGGAAAAAATGAAAATATGTTTTCAGGGATTTGGGGATTCGAACCAAAATGTTGCGTTTCATTTAGTCTGTAGTCCGACACTGTAACCATTCGGCCAAAGAAGCTGTTTACAATTACCGGCTTGAAGAATCATGTGCTGAATGACGGTGAACGACACCCTTTCAGAGCATTACAAGCATTTTGACATATTTCAGTATTATGAAAATATGACACCTTTAACAAAAACGATTTTTCAGTATCATTTTGGATCAAACGCACAGCATTTCGATATGTAAGACTCGTTTTGGTTAAAGGCGTCATATTTTATATATGAAGGGAATTCCCTTCAAGAATATCGCCAAAAATTGCAAAAACAAACAAATGCTTATTTTCTAATACTCGTAATATTTTTTTGACAAATCTCTTCTCGGTGAAAAGTGAGAATATGAAAATTAAGTATTTTCTCTCTCAAGCTAATAACTTTTCAAGTGAACGAGAGGAAATTATATTTTCGGTTTATAAACGGAACACTCTAAGGCAAAAAATACGGTCAAACCGAACACCTCCTTTAAGACGAGTTCTTGGAGTTCGGGTAAGTTGCTCTTAACTCATGACCGTAGACAAGGGGGGCATGCGCCCCCCCCCAAAAAATATTTGTAAGACAAACAAAAAATAGACGTGTTTGTGAAATACGGTACATATTTCCCACTGCGTGTTTGTCAGAGGGGAAAGTGGTCAAGCAGAGGAAACGAGGCATGTTTAAGCATACAGTTAATAGGGGAGTTCCGAATCGCCTTTTACATCTAGACTGCTGGCGCTCGTGTTGTTAAGAGTTGAGAGTGATTCTTGGCCTTATTTTCTACGAAAATCTGTCGTCGATAATTGCATGTATAAAATTCTCTAATCGAACTTGTAAATCAATGAGAAAATCATGCCCGTCTCAGTGCACCAGCGCGGGCAGTTGCGAATCACTTTGGTAAGAAGCGGATCACGCCATCTAGCGGTGGTTACAGCCGCTGAGAATATATATATATATATTTTTGTGTAAAGCCTGAGTGGTCATCTATCACCAATATCCCAATAGGCGAAAAATGATGTATGACATGCTTGGACTTTGTTGGATTGCCATTACTGAGGCAGATATTTTTCATAGACAACGACGGCCTGATCTGTCTGACCATGCCATATACGAAAATTATCCTCACTAATTAAATTAATTCTCTCAGGATTTCGATAGTTCGTTATTTGTTCACGGACGACACCATTCATTTAAGATTGAACCTGACGGACCTGGTTCAATAGAAACCTGTCGAAAATGTTTCCCCATCTGACCTGATATACTGCATGGAATTCAGATTCAAATTTAAGAAAGTTACACACACGTTCCATCGTGTTTCTTACAGCTGAACGAATTTTACTCGCATATTCAAGATTACAATATATAAACTCTCTAAGTAGACATCGGACATCTATTTAGCATCTATATTTGGACAAAAGAAAATAGAGGAAAGGACACACAGATATATTTTCCCAATTTTAATAATGAAATCTTTAATTTTGAAATCTCTGGTATGTGTGTGGTGGGGTGGGGGAAGGGGGAGGGGAGGGAGTGAAGACTATCCCGTTCTGTGATCTAAAATTATTCTAAAGCAATAACTTTGCCCAAGAGACATTTGTCCGTGTGCAGTCTTCAATGTCACAATTTGTAATCCGGAATTGACATCTCTAATGCCGCATTATGTTACAATGCTGGCGAGTTAAGGGTTATCGCAAATCATTAGATTAGAGTCACTGAAAACTGAAACGAATACTGAAATTACCACTTAAAGCCATTTTATTTCTCATAGATTCAACACTTAAGAAATCACACGCGTTTTTGTCCCAGCGTGAATTTGCCATTGCGTGGTACTGGAAGCATTACCATGCCGAATTGAACGAGAAACAAACAACGCAGGTCGGTTGTTCGACATTTATTTGGGTCCACAGAAACAGACGTTCCAATAAAAATAGAAAAGATTTACACAGATGCTTTATTGCAAGAAATATAAGGCGTTCATTAGGAAAGTGATCCGCAAGTCACCGTGATTCGGAACCCACAAAACTACTGTATAAATTCCCTCCAAAATGTACGAAACACGTATTCCCTCCAAAACCACAACCTGGATAAGTCGCTGAGCTAATTAGTTTACACAACGTTTTTGTGTTGACCAAATTTGAGGTTTAATAACCCTGGAAAGAAAATACCCACACATAAAAGCAAGAAAAGACACAAAAAAACTGGTTACAAGATGTGTGTTTTAATGTTGAGTTTTATTCACTGGGAAAGGCCAAGAACGCATCTCCAGTCATCTGGGATCCTGGAGCTTCCGGGGTCTAGGCGGCCCCTGGACCCTCGCCTTATTGTGCTGTCATAGTATAGCCCCCCCCCCCCCCCGCCCCAAATCTGAAAACTTGTCTACGTCCTTGTAACTGCAGGGGTTCTTTCCTCAATTTCAAGAAAAATTCAAATCTCGTTGATATGCACTCTTAAAATAATTCATGGATTTTGTTCCAGGTTTTGTTCAGGCCATTTGACGACAATTGTGTTTCAAGGATGATTTGTTTTTCTTGAAAATGAGGAAAGAATCTCTGCAGTTAAGAGCAACTTACTCGAACTCCAAGAACTCGTCCTGAATCTTAAGTTCAATCGTCTAGAACGATCGTGGAAATGTCGGACGATTTAAAGAGTGCAGAAGTACTAATATTCTTCAGTCAGTTCTTAGAAAGAGTAGAAAGAACAAAATAACTTCAATTCCATCATAATTTTTTTTTTTTTTTTCCAGAGTTATAGGACAATCTCTCTCCGCTAAATTGAAAGCTTATAGATCTACACTACAATCTGTCGGGACGTGACAGGTTAAGTAACGGTATACAGTGTTGGATAGGAGTAAATAAAAGGATATTTTCAACGGCCTGGTAAATGTGGTCACATAAGGAGGTATACTGTAAGAACAACTGAAAAAGACAAACACATAAAAGCACACAGAAAAGCCACACCCACATACACGCGTAAATCCAATGGAAAAAGAAATTCAAGACGATGTACGGATGTGGGGGTTGCGTATATTGTTTGAAAGCGAAGATATAATTTGTACAGTACAACACAGCGAGTTGCAGACTTTCCGAGAGATAACTTCATAACAGGCATCATTCCAAGCATGGACTAATATTTAACATCATTTAAAAGCTATACGATAATGCAGGATAATCATTATTCATTTACGCTGACATTTTCTTCATCGATAGTGGCAGAGATCATTCATGAAATGACGGCCTCGCCATACGATACACATCGCAACAGCTGCTCCCTAAGCATGCGCAGATCGATTTTGCCCTAAAATACCGGAAGGCGACGGGAAGGGCGACGTCGCTAGCGACGTCGCGGGCGACGTCGCGTTTAAACAGAGCGACGTCGCGTCGCGTTCTATCTCTTAACATTATAAGAACGCGACGGGAAGGGCGACGGGATGGGCGACGTCGCCCATCGCGTCGTGTTGATTAAAGCGACGCGCGACGGGAAGGGCGACGTCGCGTTTAAAAAGGGCGACGTCGCGTCGCGTTCTATCTCTAACATCATAAGAACGCGACGGGAAGGGCGACGGAAAGGGCGACGTCGCCCTTCCCGTCGCCTGCGACGCGCGACGCAAAAATGGCCGAAATGGAACACCATAGTGAGGAGTACACAAATGAGGTATTTTGTTCATGTAAGAGGAGATACCGCTTTTCAACGTGACTTCACATGTTAAGCCCAAGTCCCACTTAGGCGAATTCCTTTACGAAGCTTGACGATTTAAGATCGTAGGTATTGGTAAGATTCTCGCAAGCTATTCGTAAAGACATTCGCCATGATTCGTAAGCCATCGCTTCAATTCGTAAGAAAATCGTCGCCACGGTTTTATCGCCGCGTCAATTTCAAAATGTTCAAAAAATTCGCCAAGCAATGCGATTTTGCCTTAAGTCTCAAATATTCGTAATTTTATCGTAAGTCGTCGTAACTACGTTGTAATGCATCGTAATTAAGTCGTAATTTAATCGCCTTATTGGTAACAGTTCCGTTAATAATCGTCAAATGAAAAATAAATACTAATAGTTACGATAAAGCCCAAGTCCCACTTAAGCGAAGTTGTTTACGAAACTTTGCGATGTATTGGTCGTAATGTTTCGTAATAAATCGCTTTACAAAAACCGTTTTTCCCGTCATTTGGGGCGAATAGATACGACATGTTTTACGAGTAATTACGACTGTTGGCGATGCAGTTACAAAGAAATACGATACTTTTACAACAGTTAGCGATATTCGCACCCAAATTTAGGCGAATCAGTGCGATACAGTTGCGAATATGTGCGATGTATTTGCAAACATTTACGAAGTGCATACGACTACTTGCCATTATTTCACGATGTCTCGCGAATACGTACGAAGGTTTTACGACGTTTTTACGACGTTGTTATGACAGTTTGGGTAAAATGTTTACGATTACTTCGTATACCATCGTTTCCTGTCGTAAGTTATCGTAACTATTAGTGTTTATTTTTCTCTTGACGATTATTAACGGAACTGTTACAAATAAGGCGATTAAATTACGACTTAATTACGATGCACTACAACGTAGTTACGACGACTTACGATTGTTTACGATAAAATTACGAATATTTGAGACTTAAGGCAAAATCGCATTGCTTGGCGAATTTTTTGAACATTTTGAAATTGGCGAATGTCTTTACGAATAGCTTGCGAGAATCTTACCAATAATTACGATCTTAAATCGTCAAGCTTCGTAAAGGAATTCGCCTAAGTGGGACTTGGGCTTTACTTAGGAAACGATTGTATACGAAGAAATCGTAAACATTTGATCCAACCTGTCATAACAACGTCCTAAAAACGTCGCAAAACCTTCGTACGTATTCGCAAGACATCGTGAAATAATGGCAAGTAGTCGTATGCACTTCGTAAATGTTCGCAAATACATCGCACATATTCGCAACTGTTTCGCTCTGGTTCGCCTAAATTTGGGTGCGAATATCGCTAACTGTCGTAAAAGTATCGTATTTCTTTGTAACTGCATCGCAAACAGTCGTAATTATTCGTAAAACATGTCGTATCTATTCGCCCCAAATGACGGGAAAAACCGGCTTTTGTAAAGCGATTTATTACGAAACATTACGACCAATACATCGCAAAGTTTCGTAAAAATTTTCGCTTAAGTGGGACTTGGGCTTTAGCATATGGCCGGCCACTTCCCCATTTGCTACTATTGGAAATCCCGTAAATTCAGGTCACTTCGTCTTCCATGAACTATATGCCAAATCACAAATTGGAACGCAGTGGCCTATGTATTTCATGGTACATGTAGCACGCCAGTGCTGATCGATTGTAGAGGAAGGCATCTGGTTTAACGCAGATGGATGCAGAACATACAGAACATTAGCCGACTGTCTTCTCTAAACGACCTTTACTTGGGATGCAGTAGTAATGGATCGGCATGAGCTTGTTCTAGCAATATCTCGTTAACATGTCATTTGTTGGTGACTGAGACCCAGGTGTGACTTCTAGTGTCAGTTATTTTGATGATTTATTATCCGCAGTAGTCCCTTGGAAAGCGTCCAGACTCCTGATATTCTCCCACTGATGATAACTTATTGTAATATTGTTATAAACTCTACCCGAACCCTTGGCGCTATCATTCATAGGGTTAAAAGTGTATTAACGATGACAGATATGGGAGACGTATAGTATTCATATTCAGATAGAGCCGAGATTTGGGATTCCTTCGTTTACAGGATTTAACCAGATTTCCAAATGTTAAGGTAATACGATCCCATGGGTAATATCGTAGACCATGGATCCTATACAAGCGCGCTAACTTTCTATATCGTCCGTCTGAGTAGATCTGTTCAAGACTCTGGGCAGGAGACTAACCACACATGACTGGAATCTAAATGTCTAGCTTCCGGGCTCAACCGGGAGAATTGGTGAAAATGTTATTCAGAAATGTCAGTATTCACATAGCAGAAAATTTTGAGTATCGGTGAATAGCCTATTGATACAACACCTTATAGTATTAGACTTTGTTTTAACTCTCTCTTGCCTCTCGAAAAAGCAGGAATGTTGAAGAAAAATGACGAAAACGTCAATTTATGGAACCCACGTGGCCGCCGTTTTGAACTTACCTATTTGCTCAAAATGACCAAGGGGAATCGTTACCGTTTTAAATTGGTTAATTTTATTGATTGGTGCGGTCGTGAAGAATAGGTACTTTTCTTCACGATCTCGACAAAGAAAAAGTACTTTTCTTTATTTTGATCCCCCCGAATCAATTGCCAAATTAACAACGGTAACGAGCCCCTGTGATTAGAATGTGATCTTAACCTACGGCTCTGCTTCGAAATGAAAGTAATATCGTACCAACGAGAAAACAGATCGTATTGTGTCTGTCCAGACATCGAATTAATTACAGCGTGCCTCGAGCTTCAATGATTTATATCCCACAAAATCCGGATGATATAAAGAGCTATGAAGGAAGCAAGATTAGGTTCATGTCTATAGGCAATATCTATTAATGTTTCCGCCATCGACAAAGAAGCAATAATCTCAACATACAATGACCTTGACGTAGGGCAAATAAGATTTAATTGGGAGCCTACGGACCTACGATGATTATTAAGGTTGAAATATAATGTTGCTAGATTCCCAATTTTATATGTTAATATTATAGAGGTGGAACAATGGAAGAAATATCAGTTTATGTTCTTCGTTTGGTTTAATTGAAACTATTTTTTTTATATCTATACACAAACGAAAAATTCCAATCCTGAATATAACCTTTTTAATTACATAGGTTCTTGGCATCATTATTGCTGTAGGGAGGCAAATATTAGTAGGTGTGTAAAATTGTCGTCAGATGTCTTCAGTGTCGTTAAAGTCATATCTCCAGTGACCTGACATATTATGAATATTATGGATTAAGAATACTTGTCTTCAGTGTCGTTAAAGTCATATCTCCAGTGACCTGACATATTACGAATATTATGGATTAAGAATACTGATCAGCGATACGGATTTGATATTTTGGAACATCATGATGTCTTGCCGGCATCATTGAAAACTGTTAAACGCTTCTCTCTTGCAGGAAACAAGCCTATGTTTATGTATACTTTTGTCTTTTTGAATTTGGTGCTAATACTGTTATATGGAAATGGAATAGGTCTTTGGATTATGGACGCGGATATTCTCTAATGGACGACGGCTGGATTATGAATGACGGACTAGACGCTTGTAATTATCACGATTAAAGAACCTATTGGGCGACCTAAAATTGTAGTCTCACAGAATTGTATATGTGAAATTGACCCGACACAACCAGCTATATGTGCCAAATTAAAACAAACTGTAATTCAAACCAATAGCCTGTGTATACTGCAAAAAATATGTTTTGCTTTGCGACTGATCCAAGACCTAGGCCAGTTGACTGAAAAACAGTTGACCAAACACACAGGCAATACGAATCAATCACATGGGAACGCATTCTCATGGCATCAGATTGTATATCCCCTATTGTCATATATACCCTCTGATGTCAAAGTGGGGCTAAATGCGGCGCGCAGCTTTTCTGCGCATAGCTCTCTCCCAATCAACAGCCTTCGAGATTACCGAATGAGGCCGATGATTTCCGAAAAGGTCAGCGTAACTTCGGCGAGCCAATCAACATAGGCGTTGTATATCGACGAGAACGAACGTCGGCAAATCTTTGTTACAAGGGGCGTCCTGTTAGAAAAACCGGACTGGTATTTGTGATCTGTCTGGTATTAAACTTCCATCATGAACAAGCAAGCAAATGTACTCCGAGCCCTGGGATTTAGTGCCACATATCTTGGATCTGGCGATTGCGACAGAGAAAAACTGCAGGAGGGACATTATTCATTTGTATTCTTAAGCCTCGAATTATGCTGTTAGACCACGAAGAGAACCTTGATTTGGTAATTAAACACGGGAGTACCGCGGCGGCTATTTTCGCCGACGAGGCTCATGCGGTGATTCGATGGTAAGTTTATAAACAGGTAAATTATAATAATAAAATAATAATAATAAATTATAATATAAATTTTAAATATAATACTGAAAATTGTGATAATACTTTTATTGTAATTTTTTAGTTCAGAGCCAATTTATTTGATAAACATTTTTAAGTTTGAGCAAATTTAAATAATTTAGTTTGATAAAAAAAAAAAAATATTTTTTTTTTTTATTTTTTTTTTTTATTGTTCAGATTGGATACAAATCACATCAGTAGAATACATGGAATATATTAACACTTCAAGAACCAGTACATGCAAGTCATGCTACTGTGGCACAATTAGCCCTTCCCATAATACCCATCTACTTCGGAAGGCTTCTACTCTGTTGTCTATTGAATAACCGACTCTTTCTATATTGTAGTAACTATATACTTTTTTCTTAAAACCTGTAATATGTGGTATTTGTTTGTTCTGTTTACATTTGTAAATATACCATTTGCCTAATAAAATAATAATATTCATCACGTTGTCTGTATTCCTTATTCCTCCAAAAAGTATGAACTTTGAGGTAAAATGAACCTTTAACCTAGTATTGGATTCGATTCGATCCACTTGGCTATATCTCCCCACTCACTAAAGATATGTAATAAAGTTTCATTTTCGCTTTGACATAAGTCACAAAGTGGAGTATCTTTTACCTTAATTTTTTGCAGAAAAGTATTTGTAGCAAGAATTCTGTTTATAATCCTATACTGTAACCAAATCAGGCTACTATCTACCGTACATACGAAAGGCAATTTGTGGATCTTTAGCCATTCATCATTTCTCATTTCTAGTAAACGTTCCCATTTGTCTTCACTGTTAGGTTTTTTATTTTTTCCTTTTATCAAAATACCATAGAAAGGTTTACACCCCTTCTGATGTTTTGTCAAAATCGAAATTGGATAAGGTCTAATGGGGTATTCCAATAAATTAGAGCAATGGAAAGGAAATTTCCTTATGTAAACTTTCACAGCATTTTGTATCCCCAAATATATCAATATATTTGTTTTTACATCATATTTCCTCGTGAATTCCGTGTAAGTCATAATATTCCCCTTACTATCCATCAAATCATTAATATACCTCACTCCACGGTTATACCAAGTCTTATAAAATATAGGGCTATTCCCTATTTGAATATGGTCATTGTTCCATAAGGATTGTGATAATATATGATAGGGACATGTATATTCTAATTTGGGTAGAAAGTTTGCCCATGTACACAGAGCGTCCTTCCAAAACAGGTTATGAATCTTTTTACTCAGCAGTTTAAGTATTTTGGGGCCACATTCAGCTATACGGTAAGGTATGTCTAGTAGGTGGTATAAGATGTTATAAATTTTAGAATTTGTTTGCAGCAAGCGCCGAAAACAAGAAATTTTGATTGCTTTCATAAACTCTTCCAAATCTAACATTTTTAGACCACCCTTTTCATAACTTTGAATTAACTCTACCCTTTTAATTCTATCATTTTTCTTCCAAATAAACTGATAAATATTTTTTGTTAAGAGTTTTAGAAGGTTTTTTGGTGGATTTGGTAGGATAAAAAGTAGGTGGTTTAGTTTCGGTAAAGCCAGCGTTTTAACAACAGTAATTTTTCCCAAAACCGTAATACTTCTTTTACTCCAGTGTCCCAATAGTTTTTGTATTTCCTTTGTTGCTTCTATAAAATTGATATTTACCATCTCCTCTAGATTCTTGCTGAATGTGACCCCTAACAGTTTGAACGAGCCATCACAATTCACCATTCCATATTTGTTACTGAGCCTCAAAGGATCATCATGTAAAGGGCCCAACCATACCAACTGCCTGACAGTCTGCCAAATTGCTGAAGAGTCGACCGACAGGCCTCGAGAGAGGCTTCGGATCCATCCAAGAATAATGTGGTGTCATCTGCGAATAAGCTTATTTTATATTCTGTATCACCGATCTTTATTCCTTTAATATTAGGGTTATTTCTAACCAAAAGAGCCAAAACCTCCGCACATAGAATAAATAGATATGGAGATAAAGGGTCACCCTGCCTGCAGCCCCTCTGAATGAAAAATGAACGACTCAAGAACCCACACTGAATAACACTAGATGTGATGTTTGTGTAGAAGGTTTCTATCCATTTAATAAAGGATGGACCAAAATTAAACATTGTTAAAGTGTTTTTCAAAAAAGACCAGGATATTGTATCAAAAGCTTTTTCGAAATCTATTAACATAATGGAGCTTGGCATTTGTTCTGTTTCTGCATAATCTATAATGTCATATACTAGTCTAATATTGTTACCTATAAATCTATTCTTTATAAAACCCTGTTGATCTTCGTGAATTAATTCGTCGAGGTATTTCTTTAGTCTTTCCGCAATACATGTAGAGGCTATCTTGTATTGCACATTCAGGAGGGTGATAGGTCTCCAATTTTTTATATATTGCCGGGGCTTATCTCCCTTTGGCAAACAAGTAATTAAGCCTTGTCTTTGTGTTATTGACATTTGCCCAGTGTTATATCCAAAGTTAATACTTTTAACTAAAAAGACACCGATATCACGCCAAAAGAATTTGAAAAACTCTGAAGTAAAACCGTCGCTTCCTGGCGTTTTATTACTCTTCTGTTTTTTCAATGCCGCTAAAATTTCCTCTTTTGTAATTTCCCCCTCTAAAGCTTCAGCTTGGATGTTTGATAATGTTGGGTAGTCCCCTAATTGTAAATTACTAAAGTCTTCTTCTGGTTGATCTTGTTCCCTATAAAGTTTTTCATAAACTTTTTTTACTTCTGATAATATTTCTTTTTGGTTATTTATTATAACGTCACCCTGCTGTAGACATGGTATAGTTTTGTTTACAAAATTTCGTTTTTCTAAACTACAAAAATATTTGGTTGGTTTTTCCCCATGTTGTATCCATCTTGCTCTTGATCTTATCAAAATCCCTTCCATTTTCTCTTTACGCAAGTTTTCCAAGTTTGTTTTTAGATCGTCTAATTCTCCTACTAAGTTTGGGTTATAATTCTGAATACTTTCTAATCTCTCTATTTCTGTGCATAACTCTTTCTCTTTCATTTCTTTCTCTTTTTTCTTTCTTGATGCAAACTCAATAGTTTTACCTCTAATCTTTAATAGAAGTGTATCTAAAAATAATTGGGGGTTAATATTAAGAGGTGTGTTTTCTATATCCTGGTTTTCTTCGGGCTCCCTTTCTATGTCTACATCGGAGTATTCTTGTATAGTTGAGATAATAGTGCTTTTAACTAATTTGCTATACTCTATACTTCCTAATAGTGAATTATTGAATTTCCAGATCCCTCTGCCTCTCTCAAAGTCCGTCAATCTACATTCTAGCACCACAAGTGAATGATCAGATTTGTACCCTGGCTTATGCAAAATGTCATTCACATAGGTGAGAAATTCCTGACTAACCAAGAAAAAATCCAGACGACCTTGCTTAAAAGGTTTCTTTTGTCTCCAAGTATACATCTTTTGCTCACCGTAAATACTACGGAAGACATCTACTAAATTTTCTGTATCAATCATATTTTGGACATACTTTAGAGCATTGGGGTTATTTGTTCTCTTATAGTTTTCTGTATCTAGTTTTTGGTTCAATGTAATATTCCAGTCACCACAAATTACATAAAAATCGTTTTGAAAGTCTTGAATAATATCCATTATTTGCTGAAAAAAGGTAGGGGTGTCATTATTAGGACCGTATAGGTTAATCAGTGTAATATGCACTTCACTTACAGTTACACTTAGTGCCAAAAAATTTCCAACATCATCTTTTTTTTCCTTGTTAACTTTAAAATCAAAATTATCTTTAAAAAGAATGGCCACCCCTCTTGAATTGGTTGCATATGATGAGAAAAAACAGTTTTGACTACCCCATTCCGATTTCACATATATCTCCATATCTTCCGAAAAATGCGTATCTTGCAGACAGTAAATATTGCATTGTTTCGATTTAATATAGTTCATTACATCTCTTCTCTTCAATTTATCACCAAGGCCTCTACAATTAAATGACATAATTCTTATCTTTTCATCCATAGTTTGATAAAAAAAATTGGCATTTGAAAAAAAACTGAATCAATTATTAAATTAAATCACAGTTGCACAGTTACTAAACTGAAATCCGTTATTTTCAGATAAATCTTAATATTATTTGTGGCTATAACCAGGGAAACACATTAAACTGCAGATAGCTTATTATTTCATATTTATTACTGTGAGGAAATTAGGCCATTAATGTGTATCGATGCACATATCTCGTCCACCTCCTTCACTGATTGTTTTTATTACATACTTGTTGCACATAAATGCATAATAATATATACCTCGCTGAAGGTCAGATGAGTAATTTTGGTTGAGTAATTTTTCAATATTATATTTTGTGTTGTGTTACCCTCCCTCACTGTGTTCAAATGACCGGCGACATGAAACACAGATATCATTCAATACACATGGCCTTAATATAATTTTCTGAAGACGCACGCTGGTTGATTGCCTGATCACATCTACCACATGCTTGATCCGTTTTCCACGATCATTATCAAATAATGCTTACAGTAGCTCTCAGTGTGAATCACAATGCTCACCTGTCAAATCTTTTTTTACAATATGATCGCCCGTCTCTACGCGATGATCAGCTGTGATGACGTAGTCAGCCGGAAAATATAACACGCTCTCTCATTGGCTTAGCGGAAAAGACGCAATGCGGCTGCGCGCCAGGAATTTGTATGGGGGTGAAGTCAGAGTCTGTTTACCGACTGTTTTGAGGTTACAAACTCTGACGTTGGGCGAATGATGAGAACGGCGTATGGACCTAAGTCATACCTCCCGTCTGGAATTGTCATATGTGCGCTGAATGTCAGATCTGTCCTTGTATTCAAAGTCAGTGTTGGTCTGTAGTCTCTTTGGTATGTCCCAGAGGCAGAGGTATTAATATTGCACATCAACTTTCATTATGATGAGTACATTAAAGAGTGAGCGAGTGAGTAAATAGAATTTAACGTCGCTTTCAACAATATTTCAGCTATATCACGACGAACCAACTAAGCACCACCCAGCCCAATTGTGTTCCTGCTACTTCAAAGAAGAAACCTATTGAAGCAGCATGGAACCAGACATCCTCCATCCACCCTATAAAACACTGAGGACAGCGCACAAGACACACACAGGACGCTTACATTGTGCAATAAAGACAAGTAATATTACAGTGCTAGACATCACATTATCAAGTTCCTGTTGCTACTCAGCAAAATGCATTGAAGCAACAGGAACCTGAAACCACCCAACCACCCGCGTACATTAAAGAGAACAAATGACAAGACCAATTGATTTTCAGGTGCTGAATGTTTCCTTCAGTTCGAGTACACAAGAGGGATAGATTCACATACGTTTTTTATTCATAAGAGAGTTGCTTGAATTTATCACTGATAATAGCTAATTGAAATTCTGTAGCAACATATACCGATAGCCTATAGGTATTTCAGTTGGTACACGTTGCTCCCCCACCCTTCAAAGCAATGGTTGTTTTCTTATAAGTATTGCATGCAGATAAATATTGATAACCATTTCATATTGTGACCCAGCCCTGATCACATGCACATTTACCCGCGTAAATTTGCTCACTGTGCAAAAAAAATACACATGTGCAAACTGAGAATGTGAACGAAACTGCACACGTGTATATTTGCATGGAGAGTAAATTTGCATCTGGTCCAGAGGTTGTGCAAAGTATATTTACACATGTGTAAATCTGTACTGTCTGCAAATCTGATCATGTGAATGCATAAGGAATAGGCAGATCATGTATTTGAAGTACCATAGAGACAACAATTTCCATCAATTTAAAACAAAATTGTTCAGTGGAACATTTATGCCCCATATCCCCATAAATTATTACCGTCAAACAGAAATAAGGGTTCATTGGACTTTCTAGAGTAAGACAACTGTGAAATTTGATGAAGGCGTAACTTGAATTATTGTGCATAAAATGCTTCATATCGTTGAATCCATGGCGATCTTGACCTTTGACCTTCGAACCT
The DNA here is from genome assembly GCA_036873755.1 of Hanleya hanleyi. Taxonomy (NCBI): domain Eukaryota; kingdom Metazoa; phylum Mollusca; class Polyplacophora; order Lepidopleurida; family Hanleyidae; genus Hanleya; species Hanleya hanleyi. The sequence goes on along the minus strand of JAVTVY010056027.1, from coordinate 14,416 downwards.
ATAGGTTCCGTTAAGCAAATTACACATTTACACGCATACGTAAATATGCACACATGCAAATAAACACACAGTGTATGTGTTTGGGGCTTAATAAAAACTATATCAACCTGCTATGGATAATCGCTATGGATACATAGCAGTTGTTAGTCCCTTCTTGCCGTACAAGATCTTCATGATGTTAGAATGAACTGTCACAATCAAAGCGTGACAATGATATTTATACTGTACGGATCAGCTTGCAATTATGTTATGACCGTTTCGTTTCCTTGCACGTTCACGAAATCTATCCAAATTTTACTGGTTTGAAGAGATGCAAACTACAGATAATTTTTGGAAATTTTAGCCTCGTAGAATAAATTTTTCCTACTAAAATGGAATTCAAATAAAATTTATCATACTTTTTCATTTCAAATTCTGTCGGGGGATTTCACATTCAAAAAAAATGCCTAAACCAACCTTTTATTTATCACACCAATTCTCCTCCAGAATTCTATCATGTTTCTTTGTTGATTTGAATCATTTTCCCGAAACAAGCTACTCTGAAACAAATGCCAGTCTCTAACACCACAATACAAATGCATGTATCTACCATTTACTCAAAGACGTGTTGAGGTGTCTAAAGTAGACCACGTTTTTTCTCACAATAACTTCTCAAAATTGTCATGAATTTCGTTATTGAACTAAGTGATTCCTGTATATTCTCATATCAATTCAGATGAAAGATTTTCACATTTTCCGCAAAATTGAAATATTTCGACCACGAACTAAAATAGAACCACGTGACATAGCTGCAGACGGTGCCGTCTGTTTCTCTGAATTTGTACGATAAATGATGAATAGAATGAGAATAGTTTTCAGCATCTAATCGGTGAGAGAACAATGTCCGGTCACAGAGTTTCTAAATATATCCAAATTATTTCATCTTTGCAAGAGTTTTTAGAGGAATACATTGTGTCTTCCATGACAAAGCAATCCGCCATATATTGAAATTTGAAAGCTGCATTATGAGAGAGGTCCTTTTCTCGACGTCGGTAAATATAAGGAAAAGGCAGAACGGAATGGGTCTTCCGATTATAGACGTAGGAATTATCCATGAAGACAGATATCTGTTGAATACTGGATCCCGAATAGTTTATTTGATGCAGGATCATCCGTCGAGTCTCAAAATGACCGATATGCACTTTTTCGATTAAAATATTTTTAAAACGAGGAAACAAGGTTTTGAACCAAACCTTGTAAAATTGCAATTGACAATCGTTCACAGTAATTCACATTACCGTCGAAGAAAAACCGTCTTCTACATTGGTAAATAATACAATCATCACCTTAGGCACATAAACCCAGACACATCACACCGGAGAAATATTTCAGTACAAGCCGATTGACGAGACATTGTCAAAGGCAAAGTCATCAATATTTTCCATCTCATATATACAAAACTACCCTTCCACAAGACACCAGGCAAATCTTGAAATCTATTTCGTGCGAGAAGTATTTCCATATATAGACAGTAAATTCGTAATGCGTGTAGTTCCACGATATAACACAAGTACCAGACGATGGAGCCCTTCGCATTGTTAAGGTTCGCAGTGAAAGCTGTTTCAGTTGTATTATTTACACAGTGAGATCAGCTGTAAACCCCTACGTATTAATAGTAGAAAATGATAGATTGAGAGATTCTAGATTTCAACATGTTCCAGTTTAGACGCCTAGAGTCAAATGAGAATTGGCTATAGTTTTGGAGACAATCGAAGACACAAATGTGATTGCAATCACCAAATGCCAAACCATTATACTTCCCCGTACCATGCGGAAGGAGAGAACAAGAGGGCTGAAAGTTTCTGATTTTTCCGCGAATCTTATTGGCGTCATTTTGCGACCATTTGCATAGCCATATCCATCTTCACAAGTCCACGTAAATCCTCGCAGACGGTTTACCTGGACATTTTCAGTGATTCGAATGAGTTCTGAATCGATGCCTCTATTATACAATCTCGTACATTTCATCACCCGCGATTGTTTTGAATTAGCATGTCGGTATCCCCAAGCTGCGGTTTTTGCTTTGACTCCCGATGTCGATTTCCGCTTGACATTAAAGCAGTTTGGCCCGCGATGAAATTGAAACCGTCACACCTCATGCCTCGCAGCGGATTGGCCTAATCAACCAGCTTAGCGCGTTCACTGATTGGGTTGATTCAGGGGAAAACCCTTCATCTATTTATATCCAGAACTCGTATGGGTAACTAACCAAGCCAGTGTATCGATCTCAATAGATCGATCGATACACTGGCTCGTGAGGATGAGCCATATCATGCACAAACGATCACGGAAAAATTCAAAATGGCGACCACGTGGTCGTGTTTTCCGTCATTTCTGACCATTTTTCGCATTTTCTTGGTCGAAATGGCATAAAAGTCACTTATTTTGCCAAAACTAATTATTCTTTATCATATTAATCAGTTTTTGAGAGAACGTATCAAAATATAAAAACAGCGTCCAAACCACGTACATGTAGGCCTTGTACGGTTAATGTATGTCATGAAATCGGTTTTTGGCAAATGACATGGCAGTATGTAACTCATTCATCCGCACAGAAGTGGGTGAGTTCTGCATTAACAATCACCAAAGACCTCATAGGGGGCAGATTTCACATAATGATGCAAGGGATACAAGAAAGCTCGCCGCTCAACTCCGTCCCTTGAATACTATAAGCTAGCCGCATACCGCAGAAGCTACACAGATAAGATAGATATGTTTTATGCTAGATATGGCTAAAGCAATAAACATTAGCTAAAAGATCGACATAAGAATCTAATAAATAAAATATCTAATAAATAAATCTTAAGTCCTTTGTCATGGCATCCATTTATGATAAAATATAACAAAGATGTAGAACAATATTGGAACGTATTTCCAAACAATGGTTCGCCCATGTCGAAGAGATATAAGAAAGCATAACTTTTTGATAAATATTAGCTAACAAAACTATTTAAGATTTACAATATTATGGAAAATATTTTGAAAATATGGGTGGCTGAATTCTCCAAAAGAATTTTGAGATTGAATATTCATTATACCACCAAGAGTGCAGAATACTGTTATATTTATAATGTCTATGGAGAAGTAAACAGATTTTCTAAATTTTGGGAATTATCCGTTATATCTTTGGTGTTTGGATGTTTTGCAATCTGTTTTACAACTTTGAGATGGGCGAGAAATTTTTGCAAATATATTCTAGTATTACTGTTATAAATGATAAAAAACTTGTCAAGGTGAGGTTGCAAGAATGAATGCCATCACAAAGGCCTTAATAAATTAATATCCTGTCAACGCATTCCAATAACTGAACATTAATAAGCATTAATATTTATAATGGCATACCTTGAAACAACTCCGAGTCCATTCCTTGTGTAGAATTTATCTTAGTATGGATGGCGTGATAGATAATAGCTGTTCTTTTCAATTGGAACATAAAATGACACACACTAATACGAAGATTTCATTGGTTAATTAAGGAATCAAGAGTAGTAGGAAGACGTGAAATTTTGTCGTAAAAATGAGGAGTGAGGCTGTGGAGTCACGTTTAGCTGACGTCACGGAAGACGTCACTTCCGGTCACGTGACATCTGGATCACGTCCGGGTCAACGGTCACATCTGGGTTACTTCCTGTAACGTCACTTCTTGTCACGTGACGGCCCAGTAAGAGTCATCTGTCTCTACATAAGACCCCAGTGACTTCCACTGTCTCTACATAAGACCCCAATGACTTCCAATGTTAATGTACGGGGAATGCATATATGGGATAAAGGTGGTCATTTTTTTCTTCTTGTGGATTTTACAAAGGGTTGTGGCACCTTGTTTTCTTTGTCTCGCGATGAAGAACACGATGAGAGGATTCTCGAGGCCAAGGGTTGACTTTCGCTGAAAAGTTCAGCCAGGTCTGGGGTGGACATGATAGGTCCCTTCTGGCGCAGTGGACAATGTTAGTCCGAATGAGGAACCTATGATGGCCGAGAGGGGCCATCGACCATCGCCCTTGAAACATTTTGGGCGATATTGCGATAACGCGATATTGCGATGCGATAACGCGATATTGCGATGCGATAACGCGATAATGCGATGCGATAACGCGAAAACGCGATATTACGATATTGCGATAACGCGATATTGCGATGCGATAACGCGATATTGCGATGCGATAACGCGAAAACGCGATATTGCGATAACGCGATATTGCGATGCGATAATGCGATATTGCGATGCGATAACGCGATGTTGCGATGCGATAACGCGATAACGCGAAAACGCGATATTGCGATATTGCGAAATATCGCGTTATAATTACGCGATAATGTGCGATATTGTGCGATATTGCGATAATGCGATATATCGCGTTATTATTCGGCGATATTGTGCGATATTGTGCGATATTGCGATATTGCGAAATATCGCGTTATAATCACGCGATAATGTGCGATATTGTGCGATATTGCGATAATGCGATATATCGCGTTATTTTTCCGCGATATTGTGCGATATTGCGATATTGCAAAACATCGCGTTATTTTCCCGCGATGCTTGAGCGGATAGCCATGAAGACAACTCTGTCAACTCCGTTGGCCCAATTCCTGGTTATCTCCCCTGATTCGAACATTTCGAAATAGATACGAATTTCGCTCCAGTTACTTGATCAAATAAAACTCATGCGCCAATAAATTATATTGATTGATTTTTAATTGTTTTCATGGTACCATCGTATCATCTTACCATCGTACCATCGTGCCATCGTACCGTGGTATCATCGTACCATCGTATCATCGTACCATCGTATCATCGTACAATCCTATCGTCGTACCATAGCATCATCGTACCATCGTACCATCGTGTCATCGTACCATCGTATCATCGTACCCTCTTATCATCGTACCATCGTAGCATCGTCTCATCGTATCATCGTACCATCCTATCATCGTACCATAGCATCATCGTACCATCGTACCATCGTGTCGTCGTGCTATATTTATTTAAATACCCACCGTTATGTACCGTTGATGGATGGAGATGTCTTTCAGCACAGCGACTCGTTATGGTTCTTACATAGGTTGGTTGAGCCAGGAGATAAACTATTCTTTACTCATTCAATTTTCCCCACACACTATCACCTGATTAACTAAATAAAAAAGCCAAAGACCCTAAGAAGCCCCGGTAATATTAAAAGCGTAAATTCGTGTCTATTTGGCTGCAGCCTGAGCCGCAGTAAGGACGGGTAAAGGCCAAAGAAGGCCGCATCTTGTTCGGAATGGGCCGTGTGAGGTCGCATAGTGAAACACTCGTAGGAGAACATCCGACTGGATGGGTGAGTGGTGAAAGAAAGGCTATGACGCGCATGCACAGACAGAGAATAGTGAGAAATTAGCATTGTATGCACGGTTTAGGGTAGAGATATACCGATGGGGCTGAGTGAATGAGTGAGTGAGTGTGAGTGAGGAAGAGGTGAAGTGAAGGAGGAGGAGGAATGGGGTTGAGTGAGTGAGTGATCATATAAAGTCGTTTGTAAACCATTAGCCTCAAGTTGTATCTAAACATGAGTGGCATCCCATTGAAGCTCTTATCCGGTAGAGACACACTGGAAGTGATATATGCATGCGCACTGAGGAGTGGTAGAGAAAGGGGAGTTTCAGTGGTGCTGACTATGCCCCAAACACGTCAAGGTTATATGCATAGCAATACATTTTCTTTATTCCATTCGATAATTTTTTTTACACGATGTATTTTTTTATTTGTATTCGAAGCAGTTGTAAAATATATGTGCAATAATTGCATTGTGGGTAATACCTAACCCCGCCTATTTGAATATGTAACGAGGTTTTTCATTGGCTATTGGGAAATCGACGGCGAAAATGGCGGCATATTCGACAGTCGGTTTGCCTCGTCTTTGGCTGTCGATGTCGTCTTTGATAATGTTTGTCTTGTGTTTGTCTTCTTAGTGCCAAATCACAAACAAACGATTTGAATGTAGGGAAACTGACCAAAGAGACAGTGAAGGCAAACCGACACATATCTCAAATATGCCGCCATTTTCGCCATCGATTTCTCAATAGCCAACGAAAAGCTTCGTTACATATCCAAATAGGCGAGGTTAGGTATTACCCACAATGCAATTATTGCATATTTATTTCACATCTCCTTCGAATAAGAATAAAAAAAAACATTGCATAACGTACCTATTTCGAAATGTTCGAATCAGGGGAGATAACCAGGAATTGGGCCAGCAGAGTTGACAGAGTTGTCTTCATGGCTATCCGCTCTCGCATCGCGCAATTATAACGCGATATTGTGCGATATTGCGATATTGCTATAATATCGCACAATATCGCGGAAAAATAACGCGATATATCGCAATATCGCAATATCGCACAATATCGCACAATATCGCGTTATTTTCGAGAAAATAACGCGATATTGTGCGATATTGTGCGATATTGCGAAATATCGCGTTATAATTACGCGATAATGTGCGATATTGTGCGATATTGTGATATTGCTATAATATCGCACAATATCGCGGGAAAATAACGCGATATATCGCAATATCGCACAATATCGCGTTATTTTCTCGAAAATAACGCGATAGTGTGCAATATTGTGCGATATTGCGATATTGCTATAATATCGCACAATATCGCGGGAAAATATCGCACAATATCGCTGGATAATATCGCACAATATCGCACAATATCGCGTTATTTTCTCGAAAATAACGCGATAGTGTGCGATATTGCGATATTGCTATAATATCGCACAATATCGCGGAAAAATAACGCGATATATCGCATTATCGCAATATCGCACAATACCGCACATTATCGCGTAATTATAACGCGATATTTCGCAATATCGCAATATCGCAATATCGCGTTTTCGCGTTATCGCATCGCAACATCGCGTTACCGCATCGCAATATCGCATTATCGCATCGCAATATCGCAATATCGCAATATCGCGTTTTCGCGGTATCGCATCGCAATATCGCGTTATCGCATCGCAATATCGCGTTTTCGCGTTATCGCGTTATCGCATCGCAATATCGCGTTATCGCATCGCAATATCGCGTTATCGCAATATCGTCCAAAACGTTTCAAGGGCGATGGTCGATGGCCCCTCTCGGCCATCATACTCATGACCATAAAGCATGGTTTTATCAATAGGAATTTAAAAACTTAATATCGACTTGTTAATGATTTGACGGGATTTAATGAAGGGAAGTTAGACTAACCTTCCTAATTAATATAACAACAATGGAGGAAGTTAGCCACATATTCATTTTAACCCTCAAATTAAAATAATTATGAGCTGTTTTGTTGTTAATTAATAAGGAGAGAGAGAGAGAATTAAGGTTTGACGTCGCGTTCAGCAATATATCAGCTATATAGCGACGATTATTATTAATAAACGACAGGTGAACGTTTGAACAAGGAAGACAACTCATATTGCTGAATTTATTGTAAAGAAATAGTTCACCAGTTTCTCGCGTTTTTACACACAGTTATCACACAGTAGATGTCATATATACGTCGGGTAGTTAAGTACTATAGTCTGTCCATTTTAATTAGTCGTCTACTTCGGAGCTTGTCAAAAATCAGTAGTTAGCTCTGCATAATTTATCTTTTTCTGCATCGTGTAGAACAAACTCAACTCTACAAAAGGACTCCAAGCACTCCTTGATATCGATAATATATCGCATTTGAAATAACTTTGTAATTCTCACCATATAAAACTCCAGGAAAGTTGTTTCGTATACCGGGCCTCAATTACATAGGGAGACATCATAATATTTTCGTGTTTACTAGCACAAAGGTCAACAATGCCGTGTACGGTCATGGATGTGTGTGTGGTTTATCATTCGGCAATTTCAATGGACACAGGATATAAGCGAGACTCCCACGGACCGCCTGCTATTACTTAATACGAAATCAGTGACCTTTGTGCCAGTGAGCATGAATACATTATGACATCTCCCTATGTAATTGAGGCCGGGTACATGAAACAACTTTACTGGAGATTTATATGGATAGAATTACAAAGTTATTTCAAGCGTGATCTATTATCGATACCATGTAGAAATGGTAGTCATTTTGTAAAGTTCAGCTTGTTCTACAGACTGCAAAAAAGAAAATTTATGCAGAGTTAACTACTGATTTTTGACAACCTCCAAATTAGACAACTAATTAGAATGGATAGACTTTATTACGGAGAGACTAATTTGTGCAGCTTAGCGTCATCATTTAATGGAAACATTTAATGATGACTGACCGGAGGCTCTTACGCAGAAATTATACGCGCCTACTCATCCCACCAGAATTTGGGAGCATTGCTACCACTTCCCCTAGAGTATCTTCTCGTAGTAGGGAGTCTCGACGAACTAGATTCGGGATGTGTTTGTATAAAAACGTCATAGCCACGTCGTAAAAGTCGACTTTATCTACTGGGGTCAGAGACATAAGTGGAGTGAGCTGTGAAACGGGGCATGCGCAGTGGGGAGGTTTTATCTTATCGTTTTATCTGTATCTGGGATCTTTATTCTGTTTTCCAAATTCGTTCCAAAGTCGATCTTGAGTGTTGTATCTCAGTCACACTTTCATTGTGGCTTCATATGAACATTATGAAGATCTAACATCTTCGTCTCAGTCAAACTCCAGGTGCGGTTTATAGTGAAGTGGCTTAGGGCCATATTTTGGGGACATCGTGACACGTTGGACCAAAGCACCAAATTTGGCACACTCATCACTTGAGGCATATAGAACAATATCAGAAGTGGTGCCCTTTGCTCTGGGCTGTGTGATGCCCTCTGGCCCCCAAAAGGGCATCTGAGGGGCAATATTGGTATTTAAAGAATAGTTAGCCTAGAAACAGCTTCGTTATTTTCATTATCCTTCAGGCTGGGAAGCTGAAACTTGCCACACTGTATCACAGGTTCATGCGCTACCGGAAAATGTCACACAATCCAAGATGGCGGCCATGATGACATCACGGTGACATCATATTCCCAAAATAAGTCATTTTGCGGACGATATTTCGGACCGAGTTTTCCCAAATTTTATTTGTGGAATTTTCTTCACTGAAACTGCCTGGTAAATTAGTAAATAATCATCTTATTCGAGATAAAATACTTTTGAGCACTTTTACGAAGAACAACACATTAATTTTGAAGGAAAACGATGAAAACAGAACTTTCTGGTGCACCCTGATGTTATCCATTATGAATTTACTCATGAAGCTGTGCTCCGAGTTTTAAGCAACAGGTTCAAAAATAACATCAGTATCATAAGCTATAACTGCTCTAAGTTACAGCCCTCCACGTTTCTTCTTTTTTGGAGTATCAGGGAAAAGTTTTTTGAGAACGGAGAGCCGGTTGGCTGAAACCACCTATACCAATTAGGTTTACATAATCGCATGTGTAAAAGGAAACCATCGCCCCTTATCCATGTAAAAATTGACAATTCGGCTTTTCATCTCGTAAAATGGGAAAAAAAGATGGAAATGTTTTTTAGGGTATTCTAGCATTTACCAGATTCACCCCATGTTGAGGCGTTTACTTCATCAGACGTGCTCGATGCTCGTCCATTAACATCCGATGAGTTATGTTTGAGTTGATCTGTCATCACAGCTCAAGAGCTAGCGTATCTAATTCCGCTTAAGGCGTTGCTAGGGGCCGTGGGGATACTTCATAGTATCCATATTAACAGCTACAATAAAAGCGCGGCTGAGATACTAAGGCTACGACCGAGAATCCACCGTATTCTCGAGTCTGCAGGTGAGGTGCCAAGGGAAGCTTTCCTGTTATGTCATATGGTTGCTTTTTAGTCGCCAGACGTCAATTTTCCCCACTTCTTGCATATCGCTCCAATTTCAATCTTTCTACTTTTAAGTTCGAGAGAAGAATAGCCGAATTAACAAGTGTTACACAGGCCGGGGACTTGTGTTTAGTTCTATACGTCTCTGTTTGTACATTTGTGACCGCCGAAAAAAGTCAAAATTATTGAACGAAATGGTACGAACCTTCATCTGAAGAGTGTTGGAGTCAGTGAGGGTGAAACTGAAAAGAACAATCCAAAAAAGGGCATCTTACGCCTGTTGGAGGCCGGGATTTGTTGTTGCAAGGCCATCAAATTACGTCAGGATAGCTAACAGAGCTGTATGGCCAGAAAATTAAAGGGACTCTAAAACCAAGAAGGATTCAAAAGAACATTTAACGCCCAATGGAGACCGAGAACATGCAACATACAAGTAAGGGTGAGTGAGTGAATAGAATTTAGCGTGGCTTTCAACAATATCTCAGCTATATCGCGACAAACCAACTAAGCACCACCCAGCCAAGTTGCGTTTCTGTTACTTCAAAGAAGAAATCTTTGAAGCAGCATGGAACCAGACACCCTCCATCCACCCTATAAAACACTGAGGACAGCACACAAGACACAGACAGGACGCTTACATGGTGCAATAAAGACAAGTGATATTACAGTGCTAGATATCACATTATCAAGTTCCTGTTGCTTCTCAGCAAAATGCTTTGAAGCAACAGGAAGCTGTACCCACCCAATCACCCGCGCAACATACAAGTAACATGTTATAGCACTTGTCTATATATTGTCATTGAATGGACACAGCTTTGGTCGAATGTTCATGGAACTTTGTCAAGATAGCTGTGGGAATACCAAGTGTGAAAATAGAGGCCCGCAATATTGGGGTTTTTTCGGTCAAAAGCCTGTCAAACATTTTCAGGATAACTATAGGGATATCAGAGAGTGAATAGACACAGAAAAAGGATCGGAAATTGCATTTAACGCCCATTGAGGGACAGGAACATGAAATTAACATTAAAATAACACGTTGACTTCTATCCGTCGCTATTGACATGACCGAGAGTGCTTAGGACGATTTTAGGTTCAGAGGCAGATTGGGGGAGGGGTCTGAAACTACACCTTATTCCCACTGGGTGACAATACCATTATATTTACACATTTACATGTGCATGGTTCAGGACCCGTGCACTACTCCAATTATATGCCGGTTCTGCAGGCACACCCACTAGTAAAATGATACTGAATAGGGAGGATCCTGTGTTCAATTGTTATTGTTGGATTCACCTTCATTCCCCCCCCCCCCCCGCTCTTCCCAATAAAATTTTCTCTGATGCTCGGAAGTGTTGAGAGCTGGCACTTTGTGTCCATATAGCAAATCATATTAGGGTCATTTAATTCTCGGAGAAGAGCATCATGGGTAAATTCAAAATGGACGACAGTTCTGTTTTTGTCGTATTTTCTTCAAAATTGATGTATGTTGTCTACGTGAAAGTGCATAATAATATTTTATTTCATATCAGATGATTATTTACTGATTTACAAGGCAATTTGAGCGAAGAAAATGGCACAAATACAAAATTTGAAAAATTGAGCAGAAAAATCGTCAATAAAATGGCTTATTTTTATAATATGACGTCACTGTGACATCATCATAGAGGCCATCTTCAATTTTGTTACATTTTATTGTAGCGCTGGAACCAAAGATATAATGTGGCAAGTTTCAGCTTCCTAGTCTGAAGGATAACGAAAGTCATGAAACTATTGGGAAGCCAACTATTTTTTCAATGATAATATTTTCCCTTAGATGCCCTTTTGGGGGCCAGAGGGCGTCACACGGCCCAGAGCAATGGGCACCCCTTCTGATATTGTTCTGTATGCCTCAAGTGATGAATGTGCCAAGTTTGGTGCTTTGGTCCAGCGTGTCACGATCATTTTGCTAAGCCACCTCACTATTACTCGGGGTTACTTTTAATCTATCGTGCATGGCCATCAGGCGTTTAGGATAGTCAGGTGTCAACGTTGAGAAAATCTAACCTTCGTGACCGGAAGGGATGATATGAGGTCGATACGACGCTCAAACATTCACAATCCGACGGAGAACTCAATACTAATCTCAATAAATCAGTCTCAAAGGGTGTTTCCAAACATATACAGGTACACTCATAAAATAAAAGTGTTGTATTTAACATTATAAATGTCCGAGAACTGATAACATTATATGAAGTGTTAAATTTGTAACACTCTCAGAAGTGTTAAATAAAATTGCAGCAGTGTAAGGTGTTGTATTGCTCCTGATACAGCATTACAATGTTGGATAGAACATTTCTTTCAACACTTTCTGAGAGTGTTATAAATATAACTGTTTACTGTTTATATAATGGTGTGACTCCTCGAACATTAATAATGTTAAATACAACACTTTCATTTTATCTCGGTCATGCGACACTGTGATTGTTCATAATTACACTATGGCGTTAAAGATATGAATTCTTTGACAATAATATCTCACCTATCACCGGGGTTGTACGGAATTTAGAGCCCATAGAATTGTCTTTAAAAGATTATTAATTACGGCGATTTCTTTCTAAACAGTTGTATTTCGTATCAGCATCTGATCATATTCATAGTTTGATAAAGAAATTCAGAATGAAGAAGTTTGGTCTGATACAGTGTCGGCTTGGGAATCGTACCTGAAATGCGCGGCCACAGTTGGTTCACCTCAACTCCAGGAGAGATTCTTATATCGTACAGGAATTGGAACGAGAAATATGAAAATAGAAGGAAATCGAAACAAGTACATGAAGAATAAGATGTGGTTTTGAGAAAATAGGATGGAAACTCGTGTGTCAAATTTCCGTGATATCATGCTATTGTTATAATAGCACGATTAAATGCAAATTAGACGATAAAAGCTAATAGGCTTACATGAAAGTAAATAAATTATATTCATGACCTATTGCTCAAGGATTCCACAGTATTGTCGCCGATGACATTAGATATGTTTATCTCTTCATGAATTCAGACGTTTCTAGTCACCGCTGAAGAAGACTAGATGTGCACATACTGTGATCAATTCCATTGCAAGGGACAAAACAGGCGTTGAGTTCGGGTAAATATTTTAAGATTTCTGAATAGCCTTGTTGTGAGGATCAGGGTGAAGATAATTTCCAATTTACAATTCTCAAGTCTAATTTCACACTTTTACTGTTTAAGCGTAAAACTGTTACTGCGTTTCTTTGTTAAATATTTCTAAAAAAAATTCTCATTCAAGGGACTCACTCGAAATTTAACACCATATAAAAATTGGGATTCAATATGCATGTCTAAGTTAGGAATATGTGTAATGGAATGTGTCTATTTAATAACCTTAATTGCGATAATATTCGAAGCTGAAGAAAAGTTTAATCATTGGCCAATATTGTAGGGCAATATCAACATGTATCAAATTATGCCCGAATATTTTTGCTTGTGAATTGTTGGCACCATGCCAATTATTATTTATTATGATGTTATGAAACAGAAAAACTTTCTTGCCAAATTTTCTTTACATAATATAATATTATTTTGAGCTGAGTTTCGCAGTGACGTAAAATGACGAAGATCTAAACATTATTTTCACGCTGATCCACCTTGATCGTGCTCCCCCAACTTAATAATTGTGTAGTTGGTTTTCGCAGGCACCAAAGCTTATGCATAAACACATTATGCCTCTTTGCTCGACGAAAAGTGTTGGGTGTGGCAGTCTGACCCAGAAAATACCCCCCCTACCCACCCTCCTTCCCAAAAAAAACGCACACACGAGCATACACGGACACCCTACCAGATGGGGAAGGGTTAACGATTATTCCCTAGCTTATGTTCTATCATAGTCCAGTTGTTTGCCAAATTCTTCATCACGAGTAAAATTCCAATTTTTGTAACCAGCTAGATACTATGGTCGCATTCAGCTCAATATATTACTAAGTTTACTGTACTTATTACTCGAATATGTGACAAAAAATAACCATGTATTGTTATTCTTGAAAATCGATAATATTGTGAACCCAATATCCAATATGGCGTCAAATATGGTCGCCATATTCCTTGAAATTACAGATTCCCACAAGTCGCAGCATATACCCTCAAATGTGCATGAAAATTCACGTTAAACACTCCAGTGTATATGAGACGATTTAGTGTGCATGCTGAAGTATGTAGTGAGCTAAGAATAATCCCTTGAACTATACGAGCAACATGAAAAAGTATGATTTTTTTAGATGATCCCATATGGCCGCCACTTTGAATTTGACCATCAGATCTTAAACTTAAGAACAGGGGACTGTGCTGAGAGATCTCTCTGTTTTGATAAATTTGCACAAAGAGCTAAGAATAATGCCTTCAACTGCGATTTGATGGACGCCAATCAAAAATTGTGATTTTCAGATGGACGCCATTGCGAATTAAACTATCATATTTCAAAATACGCGTAAGGCTCTGATGTGAAATATTTTAGTGTTACCAAATTGGCACACTGAGCTAAGAATAATGGCTATTATATGAACACACTGAAAAA
>JAVTVY010056026.1:0-29074 GCA_036873755.1 Hanleya hanleyi | reverse complement strand
TCCAGGTCATTTCCCCCTGTGGACATTCCCTCCAGCGGACATTCCCACCATGGACATTTCTCCCGGTGGACATTTCCTTCAATGGACATTTCCCCCATCCTATACTTTTAGGTTATTTTGAGCATAGTTTTTAAATAATTTGGCACATCATATATTTCATAGCACATTTTTAAACAATAAAATGGATCACATAGTGATAACATATAAATCATATACATATATATATTTTAGCATTTTACGAAAACATTATATCACATTGTGGTAAAATAAAAGATTATTTTTTAACAATATTATTTTGTTATATTTTTTACCTCAGTTTTCACTTCAGTTCGGTTTTATTCTCATCAAATGGCTTCATGACACCGACCTACGAACAGTTAATGTTACACTATTTACCATGTATACATCTTTTATATTGTTTTAAAATGTGCTGACTGTATAATACTGATAGATACTGTGTATATGTATAATAACTTATCACTTTGTGACTCAATTATCATAAAACATATGGAAATCCTTATATCTTTATATACAGAAAAAAACAAATTGCGTTATTACAAAATTATTTACAAACCATGTTCAAAATAACCACTGTCCACTGGGGCAAATGCCCACTGGGGGAAATGTCCGTACACCATTTCAACATAGCCAGGGGCACTAAATGATGCAGTGTGGAATTATATTAAGACCGGATTGAAAATACATTAACAACATGAAGAGCTATTCGTTGATAAAGTGATTCGCGGTATGGTATTATACATATGAAAAAGTGACAGGGAACGGGACACAGTTCTGCAGTACAACATTAAACTGCGAGAAGCTGGGAGATTACATTCTGTATGATGTATTTATTCGCGTTCACCGGTTTGAGATAAAATTATGTCAAACTGCATCATGATGACAGATAATACTACATACAACCGCTCAGGGAAACAATGAGGTTACGTTTGTTATACTGACCCAGAGATAAACTTTATAAAAATTCGGACGAATCCGACATGATTAATTTCATGCATTCATCGTGTCGGCTTCGCTACAAAAACCCTGCAAAAAATAGACGGTGTTTTATTATTATAAAACTATTAAAATTATTATATTTTATAATATTATCCTCATCATGTCATTAAAGGTCAACCCAAACGGATTTTTTTTTGGTCTAAAAAGGCTTAATAAGCATAGTTCATACTGCACTTTGTATGAAAAAAATATTGAAAAAAATCTTATCTGATCATAAACACACGTAATATGGGAGCAAAGTGGGCTTATTCAGTTTCACAGCTGGGTTTGATGACGTCACAGAGGGAACTTGCCTGAGAAAAAATGGCGGATAACATGGAAAGCGAATGCAGTCAGAGCTCCGGTTCAGATGTCGATTCGAGCGATATCAGCTGCTTAGATGGAAATATTTTTCGCCAAGAAGATGAAATAGACATAGAGGAGGATGATGACGGGCAAATTAACAGTTGTTTGCAGACCAACGGCGGAATTCAGCCCTATCAATTTGAGCCGTACGGCTCCGATTCTGACAGTGACAACCACTCTGACAACGTGGAACTCGACGACGACAGGATTCGGAGAGGTCGTTTGTTGAATACAGATTGGTATGCAACTTGACTGGAAACCTTATTATCGTCATCTATAAGACCAAATGTCCATATATTTCAAACTGTATTGAATGTAGAACGATTCTGTGATGTAACGAACGAGCACATCTGTGTTGTTATTGTTGTTACTGACCGAGGCAGCCTTTTCGAAGGGATAAACTCCGGGATTCGGCAGTATGGACAGTAAACTGTTGATAACTCTACTGATATACGTCCGACTTGAATTTTGTTTGTTTTCCCATAATCCCCATGAAATACCAATTTCAGAATTATATAGTTTGATAAAAAAACTTTGGACATTCATGGCGAAAAGTAAGCCGTGGTGAGTGGATCGGCATTCACATTTGCTCAATTTTCGACAAATTACCTCAATTAAATTGAAATCGAATGATATTCCCACAATCTCAAATGTCAAGGGATTATGAAAGTATAATTATCACTTCTGTATCTACAGCCATTCACTCCAATTGGTGTTTTTTATTTATTTACTTATCAAACGTTAGCTCCGGTGTAGCCTTGTTCCATACTACGTGAGAATGGAACAAGGCTACACCGGAGCTAATCAAACGTATATATATTTATGAAAGATCATTTATTATTATTATTAAATAGTATATAATTTAGATAATTTATTTGCGTGAAGTTTGTGCCAACATTTGGCTAAAAACGCATACATAGAATGAATAAAATTGAACATACAAATACAGACATTAAGACACATTGGAACAGTCTAACCTGTAGGTGCTCAAGCAACAAATGCCACGCGAGAGCGAGCAGGGCATGTACAGCCGTCCCCCTGCCCGAGGCCTCGCTTGCAGGCTAGGTTCGTTCAGCCGATGTCCGTGATAGATTCTCCTTGTCCGATTTCTTTGCCGTCACATTCTGATTGTTCTTATGTTTGATAGTTGGAATAGCTGTTCTCTTTAGTTTTGGTTTGTACCCGAATTCAACTGCTACGCTGTAGATGTCCTCGAATGATGTCTTTCTGTCAAATGTGCCGAGCAAATTATACGAGTACTGGCTCGGGCCCTCTTTCCACACTCTCGTGTTGCGTACAAATTTCGTCCAATTTGCAGCGATTTTCTCGTCTTTGGGCCACAAATGAATACTAACACCGTCATCTGTAGTAAAACTGCAACCTCCCACTACACAACGTCGCGGCATATTTAAAAAATGATGCCCCGATACTCCGAAAATCTCCAGAAATCAGCAGCTACATACGACTGTGGTATACGGCTTTAACATAGAGAATACAAGATGGTTCCCTCCGTGACGTCACAGCTGGAATTGACAGGAGAGCGATTTGCACCTTTCAAACGGCAATATATCGCCAACCAGGCTGCACAAAATTATGAAAAAAATATCATTATTTTCAGAATCGAAAGGACTATTTTTTTATATTTTTGACCTCATAGCGTTTGGGATGACCTTTAACTACCGTCAGTACAACTTATCTTGTAGTACGCCACAATTTATTTCTTCAACTTTGGGGCAGCATATATTATTGCATGGTTTGTTTCAGTCTCAAAATGCAGGCCATATTCATTTAGCTAGTCAATGTCCACAATGTCCAGGCCGCTCTGCACCTGGATGTGTTTAGATAAAGGATTTGCTAGATGCACTGTGTAGTAACTCAAATCTAGCTGGTATGAATAGGGGCCTAGCTTTTAATACATCTTGAGAAGAGTAAATATGATTATAAAGCCATTTACCGGTCTCATATCCTACTACACTACAGGAGGTTTGTACAGAGATTAATGCTAACAGAACATAGGTCTATCTATGGTACTGTATGCTGTTTAGGCGTATGATAAACCATAGAGCCTACTGTTTTAGTAGGCTCCATGGATAAACAAAGCCGTGTTCTGATATGTGTTTCCTGATCTAAATTCCAGCCTGGTTCTTCGACCTAAAAACATGAAATTCATACAGAAGCTCAAGAAATCCTAGCTGAATAGCTGTCCATTTATCATCATCATTTATCAAGTTACTGATGACCCCCCCTCTACACACAGTCTAGTTACACATGACCCCCCCTTCGTAGGGCTCGAAGTTATTGGTGACCCCCCCTCAAATTCCACCGCCCCCCCCCTCAGGATGAATTTTGAATGGTCCCTAAGGGTGGTCTGGATATCTTCCTAATAAACTTATTTGCCATTCCACACTAAGTGCACATCAAGCTCATTTTTTCAAATATATCATCCAAGCTGTCATTCTATATTTTTGGAGTCACCAATATTCTAAGTTCAAAAGCATATAAAGCATTTGGGCGTTGGGCACCGAGTACTCTTGTTTTGGTCCCCGGGGAAGTAGGTGTCGCTGAGTACAGGCTCTGGGCATCAGTGCATATCTACTGCAACACAGTGGAAATATCCAATGGTTTCTAGGTCAGACAGCTGACTCCGGTTGTGTGATGTAGTTTAGTAGAAGCAGTGTTGCTGCAGCTACAAAACAGACCAGATATATATTGTGATTTCACGTCATATTTGTCACATGGGTCACATACCCATTGCTTCTCCATACTGAGTGTTAGAGGCAACCAGTTTATTACATCTTATGTGAGATGCCTGACCCAGACTTAGCGAATAACAGAGCGCAGCTTTCGTTCACCGTCTCCAAAAAGCAAGAGATGCAGCATTGAGTGCGCCTGGCACAGACATCGTTTATTAAAAGTGACGGTTTCTCTAAAGACTCTGTTTGATGGGACAGAGTGTACTTCAAAATTATAAGGATTAGATTCATGTGGGAGGTTTTCCCTAGATTTGAATCGTTATTGAAAGCAGTTTGCATGTTTTCTTTTCAGATCAGAGTTAATGTCACGCGAGTCACAAGTTTTGTGTCACACGAGTCACATCATTCCATATACACCAAAATAAAGAGATACACTTCAAATTTCATGAGCACCTCAGTTGGTGTTCTGGATATACCCCTCCAGTGTTACCTGTACTCCATGAATGACTTAGTCATAAAATGGGCCACAAATCTTAGCGTTTGTATGAACGGGAGAGACAAGTGTCTTCGTGCCTGTCTTGCGAGTCACGCACTTTGCTTCATTATTTCAGTACTTTCTTCATCAGCATTATTACCTTTGTTCCCTGTGCTGTATAAGTATCTTGGTTAAGGTTGATTAGAAGTTGGAACTTTTTTGCAGTATGTTTGAATTAATGCAGTATGTCAGGCGAGTCACATCATCTTTGTCACACGAGTCACATACCCATTGCTTCTTCATACTGAGTGTTAGAGGCAACCAGTTGATGACATCCTATGTGAGATGCTTCACCCAGACTTAGCGAATAACAGAGCGCAGCTTTCGTTCACCGATGACAGTCTCCAAAAAGCAAGAGATGCAGCATTGAGTGCACCTGGCACAGACACTGTTTATTTCAAGTTATGGTTTCTCTGAGACTCTGTTTGATCGGACTGAGTGGACTTCAAATTTATAAGGATCAGATGTCATGTGGGAGGTTTTCCCTACATTTGTTTCTTTAACGAAGCAGTTTGCGTGTTTCCTTTTCAGATCAGAGTTAAGGGAGTAGAGGACGTTCATTTCGCTGCTCTTATCACTGTGAACAAGCTGTGGTGACAAAGTGCCAAAAAATCATCAGTAACTTGCCCCGTTTTCCTATTGATCTTGTTTCCACGCAATTAATGAGTTCAAGAAAACGTCACCACTAGCGGTATTGTGCGTTTCGTTTTGACACTAACCCATACTGCTGATTTTCCTTAATGTCACCAGTGTTATCGTCCCCTTAAACTGTCTATACTGGTGACGTTTGTAAAAATCAGCGTTTAGGTGCCCCAAATGTGTTTCCGTTAGTGGTGACAAATAAATATATCACCGATTATATCCCAGCGGTCGGTCTTTGATGTCAAGGGCCGAGGCAAAGGTAGAGATAACTGTTCGTGAAGCAGGACGGGTGGGTCTCTTATCGGCATTATCGGTGACGCGCAGGCGATACCGCGGTTTAGCTATCCATTTCTACTGTTAATCACCAAATATGAGCGGAAATAAGCATGAAGGGCCCAAACGTCCAGATAAGTTGTAGATCTGATCTGTTTTTTGGAGTACAGTATGGCCTTCTTTATATTTAAGGCATTCTAAATGTTTTATATTAGACTTCATCTTAAGACATCTTAGGTTCATCTTAAGACTTACCATAATATATGCTGATACATAGTGTTTTTTCTCAAACAGATTTGGTGTCTATAAATATCGCGAGCACACACCCAGTTATACGTGCAGAAATGGAATGTGTATATGTCATAATTAGTGAGGAGTGGAAGGTATTAATATTGGGATATTACAGGAACGTTACTTTCAACGCATACATGCATACAGCGGCATTTTTCAAATTAACGTTGGTATATCTTCCCAGTGATATAATTCAGCGTATTGGTCTGGGGTGATGATGTGGGGTGGGGGGATGCGGGAGGGGGAAGGACCGAGCAAATTACGCTGCCTCTCCTCATTTTAGCCCACGGAATCAATGAGACATAATTTGTGAATTCATTATATCCGAGTGAGGTTAGGTATCTATTCTAATCTAATCTTATTATCATTATCCTATGTGAATACATATTATCCAAATTATTTTCCAGGGCAAAGTTACATGTATCTTTTTGTATGAATACCACATATCTTCTATATGTGCGTCTTAGTAAATGTCTTCCTTGGCAAACATAGATTGAAAAGACCCAATCCTGGATTTTCGAGATAATTTAAGTCAGTCCTAAATAAATGGGCCCCGATAGCAGCGGCAGGCTTGAATTTGCGGGTCATACTGTTGCAATCTTTCTCATGCTTACAACAAAGGATATATTTTTGATAAATGAAAACTAGACCACATTTGTAGTTTTAACCTCAAGCTGCCAGAACTATAATCAGTGTAATATTATAGTCCTTTCTGTGATAATGTGATGCATATTGCATATTCCCCAAGATTAAACCAGTTATAAATTGAACTGCAACAGGCTGTAGTCTTCGGGAAGAGATCAGATCCATATGTCGCTGATATCTGGTAAAATATATTGTTCACGGATTACCTTCAATTATAATTAAGTCCGGGATTGAGATCATTAACTTTATTGTTGGAATTTAAGTATTAGCGTATATCCAGTTTAGATTATTTGATTGATATCGAAGAAACGTCAAAGACAAAATGTGCAAATAGTCAAAAATTAAACATTTACTGTTTTTGCGTAACAAAATTGATATTCGATAAATATATACATATCACCAGCTTGGTGAGCGGACATTTCCCCTTCAGACATTTCCCCCTGCGGACTTTTCCTGCGCGGACATTTCCCCTTACAAACTTTTCCCGCTTAGGACATTTACCCCTTTCTGTACATTCTTGTACTTTGGATTCGTACGAATGTGTACCAAGGTTGATATATTGACAAAAACAATTGTGAGCATTTTTTCCTATTTGTTTTTATTTTATATTTATTTTTTTCTATAATTTGGCATGATTAAACAATAGTATAAGTTAATAACTGTCTGTGTTAATTAACTATTTAGAGATAATGCATATTTAGGTTATACATATTATAATTTTCCGTCTACATTTTGCATGATTGAATAATAGCATACATGATATGCATGTAAGTTAACAGATATCTCACAGTAATAAATGTAATATCTAATACCGCTTATGCCGGTGCTAGGGACCGTGAGGTCATATCATCCAAGTTGCCACTTGAACAGGTACCATAAATGCGTACCTAACACATATCACGGATCGTCAGATTCTTGGTATGCGCTTTAGAATAGTTTAACCGGAAGACTATATTATGAAGTCGTGTGACTCTCGCAGTATGTCGGCACCTCTTCCCACTTCCCTTATATGTGTTGAAGATGAATCTCAAAGAAATACTAAGCAATTATTTATCTAATGTCAACCACAAGCTGAGTCAGGATAATAAAGGTTTATATCGGTGGGGTTAAAGACAAACAAAACGAATTTCATTGCATCAAGCACCGATTGATTCTACTCGAGCAACAGCCAGGCAAACTCTCAGAATAAAAATAACAAACCAAATAATATTTTTTACCTGGTTTTAGAAATTAAGTAGTTATTTGAACTGGTGAATAAATTTGAAAGAAAAAACTGTTAATCCATATACATGTTGTATTCATTATGTATTTATATTTTGTTTTATCAAAAGGAGAATAGCATGTGCGCCTTTACAGGCTACACCAACCATCGATAAATGTGTTTCTAATAACAAGAATTGATTAGTTCAATAACTAGATAATTCTAAATATATCCAACCTCAGAATGTTAATTAGATCTAACGCAATGTTTTGTTTGCCCTTCAATCCACACACACCTCGCGGCAGATAGTCAGATTACCATGCAACTTATGCATCTAAAACCAACATCCGATATAATACGATCTGCTATATGTGGTCCAGGATCATGGAATTCCACTATCTTCTCCTAAATAAGTCATTTTGCTCAACTAAGACGCAGGTGAGCAGAAGAACTATCCTATTTTGCAGGTACCCCGCAAAGTCCGATAACATTGATGTGGTATAAAGATTTTTCAGATCCGTTACAGCTAGGCACATTTCTATGTTAACACATTTGACACCATGGGTTGATCGCATATCCTACATCGATTGATCCTCATTAACTTGTACAGCACTTATATTATCCTCTTCCGTTCACTATCCCTACTTATACCACAAGTCATCTCTACTTCTGTCCAAATACTTATCTAGTCTTTTTCTTTATGGAGTTCCCATTGTTAGTCTTAACGACATACTCACGAAGATCATTCGAGGTGTTCATCACAAGTACAGCAAACGAATTATCCCTGAGATTAATATGGTATCTCAATTTGTAATGTCATACTGTTGCCACGTTATCTCTTGTTAAGCGTTTACCATGTAAATATTTTTTTTAGCATTCTAAAATTAAATGTGGAATGACTTTGCAGCTTTTTTCTTGTTGAATGTATTCGTCACGAACCTCAAATGTACCTACCAACTCATATTAGCAATGATTTTTTTTTCGATAAGCGATTTACGAAAAGGGTTCATGTGCACACCGCTACTTGCATCGATTATTAAATGCAATGGTTAATATCCAATAATGCTCTACTTACAAATATACTATATGCTCAGCACTTCAAAGCAGTATGCTCGCATGGGTTTATCATCGCATCTAATAGTTACCAAAGCGAAATAATAATAGTACATTGAATATTACATGTACCCTGCGTTTTGGATTACTGTATAATCATGCTGCGTGTCTCTTATTCCATGAGCTAGAGCATTTACCCATATCATCTTGAGGAAAAAAACGGCATGGCGGTATTTGTTTACATTATTTCTGTAGATGACAAAAAAATATATATGCTCGCCATGTCCGTTTTGCAGTTTAATGCAACAAAGTAGTTCAATCAAAGATAGCGCCCAATCGACCTACAGGTCACAATTTTCAGCCGTCTCTTTTGAAATCCGCTTATTGAGATGTGCTGAATAACAGAGTACTAAAATTTGGGAACTATCTGGCGTCACTCGGGAACCATCTCCAAACTTCATTAGAAGTTGGAATATTTGCCCGAGTCATTTCTTCTAGAAAACCGTCGGATGCCATATTGTTGTAAATTCTATTTTAGGGTGCTCTGAAATGCACTTATCAAAACAGTGTTGTAAACTGGTGACTGAAATTCTATTGAATGAATGAGAAAGATTCTCCTATCCGAGTTCTTCTCCAGAGAAATAGGACTGTTTATGCTCACTTCTTCAGCTTGTCTAAACTTTAGTCATGTTTTGTCCCCCATTGTTTGCAATTTTTTATCACTACCAAATCTTGCTTTCGATAATCAAATCCATGACGTCAGTCGTGGACGGTAGTCAAATTCCAGTTGAGAAACTGTGGTATCGTTTGACAGAAAGAATGTATATTTACTTGGACTGATGAACCCAAGCATAAAGTGTGGACAAAAATCACGAATGGAATTTCATTGGTCTATGTATACATGAATATCCGACAAATACCATTAAAGTTTTGCTACAATAGAATAAGTACAGGTACATTGAAGCTATGAAATGTGGCGTCAAGCATCCTGTCCGACAAAACAATTTTTTCTAGATATTTTTCGCCAGATTTGAGAAACCAGGAATCGGGAAGCTTGGTGCTATAAAGTTATATCAGTTCAGTTTATAAACTTGCAGAATCATTTTCTGTAAAAGTAACGAATCACGTTGATTGGAACCTTTCACCTGATCTAGCGAATGCTAATAGTCAAACTATTTTTTGTGGCCCTTTTTGTAAATTTACAAAATTTGCAGAATGGGGTAATTCACTCACTAAAATTTATTGTCGTCTGTCCAGCCGTGAAATCGACGTGAGAATAACCTCTTTTCATATTTTTTTATGGGGAGGCGCAACGGCCTAGCTTCATTTGCAGTAGTAAAAAGTGCCCAAAATTGAGAAATGTATTTCAGCGCATTTAAATACTCCAAACTGTTGCAGAGGGAAATAGGAAATTTATGGGAATGAGTGTTAGAGATGTCATGGAGTTAAACGAAGTGCTAACTTTTTGATTGTGCAAATATTGCCGCCATAGCAACATGTCCAACAGGTTACCGAAGGCTTTATTCTGGAATTGCATGTTATGGAAATTTATTTACTGAATATGCAAGAATAAGGCTCAAAGCGATTCACATTCACTGATAAAATCTATTAAACTATTTCAATATCTGTACATCTGTAAATATATCGTTTGGTTAGTGGTTTCTATGCTAACCATATTGCAGAACAATATTGTTACCAAATTTGTACCCTAGTCCCATGTACAATATCTTGGCAACAGTGGGAATATTTTCATGAAATCAATGCCGAACTTCAACGAATAGAGACATGAATCTCTTTCTGGAATTTTTATTTTCCATTTGGGTTCCCTCTAAGTTGCCCCAAAGGGAAACCTTATGTACAGGGGTGAGACTTCATCAGCAGGTTCAAATGCAGACGCAATAGCTAATCTGCGTTTTAAATCGAACATTATGCATTATTTATCCTGACTTGCGTAAGTCTTTTAATATTCAACAGCTTTCAGAAAGTCGCAAATCTGCTGACTTAGGTGTTTTGTACAAGTGTCTCCACTCTCTGGTAGATTCGCCGTACCTAACAAATTAACCATCATTTTCCATCTAGGAAACTGCGTCATATCGATATTTTAGGCCCCCTGTTTCCAGGCTGAACATAAGAAAAACCTTATTTCTCCGCGCTTGGTCATGTATGCTTCACCTATTTTCATAGATATTTTCTTTTAATGGTAAAGATTCGTTTTAAAGAAACGTTAAATCAGTGCTCTATTATAAGTGATCTCACCTTATAAAATAAACCACGCGCTGTAATAACCACCTGCGACCTCTCATATCTACATGTTTGTGTGGTAAATGTGTATCTGTAAATTTTAGTAGTGTGTTTTCCCATTCTATTTATTCATGATACGTATTTTTATATCGATCCAATATTTTCACGGAACGATGTAGACCCTAGGTTCTAATGGTCTTGTCTATACTGCGGAAAACTTGAGCACAAGTAGTACCGTTCCCTGGGTGAATGATTGTTTATTGAACTGCTTCTGGCTTTGAGAAGGACAGAAGAGTCCCGAAGTTATTCATCTACTGCAGATAGTTTGGTCAACTATTTTGGCTAGATTTTGTACCACCGGGTCTACATTATTGAAGTTTAATATTTTCTGATATTCCTGTGTATGTTCTGACGGCATTTTCGCAGAGTTTTTCTGTTTTAGAGCATGAATACAATATGGATACAATATGGATACATGAATACAATATGGATACACCTCAGGGGTTGCCTTTAAGGCAACCCCTGAGCTGTATCCATATTGTATTCATGCTCTAAAACAGAAAATGCCGTCAGAACATACACAGGAATATCAGAAAATATTAAGCTTCAATAATGTAGACCCGGTGGTACAAAATCTAGCCAAAATAGTTGACCAAACTATCTGCAGTAGCTGAATAACCTGGGGACTCTTCTGTCCTTCTCAAAGCCAAAAGCAGTTCAATAAACAATCATTCACCCAGGGAACGGTACTACTTGTGCTCAAGTTTTCCGCAGTATAGACAAGACCATTAGAACCTACGGGTCTACATCGTTCCGTGAAAATATTAGATCGATATAAAAATACGCATCATGAATAAATAGAATGGGAAAACACACTACAAAATTTACACATACACATTTACCACACAAACATGTAGATATGAGAGATCGCAGCTGGTTATTACAGCGCTTGGTTTATATGGATGCTAGGCCAGGTGAAAGCAGGTACCCAAGTCAGTGTCCCCAATTGGATACACGTAGAACACGCATGGAGTTATTTCAGCTTGTTCACTGGATGGGTACCGGTGTCTTCCATTTACAGCTACATTAACCAGATGACCCACATACCTTTTGCTCTGCCATAAACTGACCAGTCTCCCCTCTGTGTACTACATGTATATGTGTATGCTGGCAGCCGTCTGTCTTGACACACATGCATTTTTAGTGTATCCTGGATTTTCAGGGAAGGACTTGTCGCAGGGGTAGTCTACCTGATCAGAAGATACTCATGGTGAGGTGTGCTGCATGCGGGGAATATTTACAATCACCTGGAGAGTTCACACTAAACATTTTTGATTTTCAATCACAGTTTGAATGCTGAATGTGGTTTGATAGTATTAAGGTAATACGTTGCTTGTCATTTCATTCTTCTTTGACATGGGCAAATAATATTGTCAAGTTTTGTTATAGTATTTCAGACTCAAATGGGGATCTGATCTTCTGACCTTGCCATTTCTCTGACAGCCTCGATGGCCGACTGGACTATGGTCTTAACATTTACGCAAGTCCAGGATCTAACTGCACTGCACATACATTGACAGCCTTTTCCAAAATACTCTGTAACAACAACAGCAACAACAACAACGACAACAACATAAACTAACCCGTAAGAAAAGGAATCAACCGATAGTCCAGACGAGGCGTCAGTTTTGGATATATTTCTTTTACAAAGATCGAAATAGCCATTCATTTCAAGGTGAGACAAATGACAATGTCTGGATTATAATGTTACGAAACGACGTCCTCTGCTTAGTATCATTGTTAGATTCTGCGGAAATGTCCGTGTCGGATGATGGCAAGGTATAAGCGTAGCTTGCATGGCCTGGGACCCCCAATCTTTTCGCTAATTGTTATGTATTAGCATAAAACATCACCAAAACTCTAAAAGCCTCTCGATGCATAAATCAACTTGGCATGACAATATTCACCTTGTAGGACATCGTCTGATGTCTGCTATCTACTTGTCATTCAACTTGTAAACATAGAGCCTTCACCCCTATTAAACATGTTTTCTTCCACTAAAGTGGCCCAAATCAATCCCAGAAAGTACAGTTTGAAGCTTCATCTGCATTTTGAAATTTCGGATTTCTCAAAAATGCTGAAATATCAAAAGTTATAAAATCTCATAAGGTCTGCGGTCAAATTTCTAAGCAATGTATTTCGTGGGCAGCGTCCCGGAAGTGATGCCGCATGATCTCTGGCAACATTTCGTAGCTCTTGATCTCTTCCGCTTAACCAGGGATTAGGGGTCGTATAAACAGCGGTGAAACTTTAGGCATATTTCTTTATTTCGCAGACAGCCGATCAATATTTAGATCTGTACTTCGAAACTGTATACTCAAAACTCCTGTGTTTCGTTTTACTTAAGCTTGGGTTCTATCATACACTATAAATTTCAGTTAATAATAAGACAGCTTAATAAACGACTTCGAAATTCATTTGGATTAAAGAATACAGAGCAATGATACGGATATGAAAATATGACAGGCATGGATTGGCTGGATTTTCTTCCAATTTTCTCCACAAGCCAATGAATATGCCGGATTTCCATTTGAAAATTTGAATTGGCCAATCAAATGTTTCAAAACTGTACGACATCCCATGATGCACTGTTGTTTCTACAACCTCAATTGAAAAACTGTTGACCGTTTCGGTCGTGTTCGTATTTTGAGTTTGTCTACTTCAATTTGATGTTGGTCGTATCTTGTGAAAGAGGTATTTCGGTTATAGACTTGGATATTCTTTATTACAACAGATATAAGGGGAAGTGGGAAGAGATGCCGACATACTGACAGAGCCACATGACTTCATAGTATAGTCTTCCGGTTAGCCTATTCTAAAGCACATACCAAGAATCTAACGATTCGTGATACGTGTTGTACCTCTGGTACGCTTTTATTGCACCTGTTCATGTGGCAACTTAGATGATATGACCACACGGCCCCTAGCACCGGCATAAGCGGTATTATATACAAATCTAGAGAGCTATGATGGATATGCTCTGACAACTCGCATATTGGTAATTGGTGAGCTGTGTCGCTGTGACAACTCGTACACTGGGGATTGGTGAGCTGTATCGTTGTCAGATGAAAATGACGGCATTTATGACCGACGGATGGTTACTAGATGTGAGATCTGAGGCTTGGGCCTTCTCGCTTCTATTCTCGAGTTAAAAGTATCGTAGGCAGATGTGGTACCCTAATGTCTGTATCGCCAATGCATGCTAGCCACGCTGGCGTACTGCTGGGACAACAAATGCATTAGCGTTTCCTGATTTTAAGTGTTGAACATATAGTACATTTCAGTCGGTGAATTAACACTGAGTATTATAATCGATGCATGCAATAGTGTTCACCCCTTTTCCTATTGCTCATCGCCATGGATAATGTGATGTAATAGTCTCAAGGTCTATTGGTAATAGAAGACGGGTTGTAGCTTAGAGGGTCGTGAAGAATACGATGAGATAGGCAAGATACGAAAAGCTACAAAATCGTTCCGCATAATTACGCAATAATTATAAATAATTATAATTGTTTGGCTCTACCGGTACTATTCATTACTGAGAAATGTTGATTTGGAATGTTGGCAGAATATGCGAAATAACCGGAACAGTCAAAAACTTCAATGTTAGTGTTAACCACAGTGACTTCAAGAGAAGATAGCGGAATTCCATAGTTCGCAGTCACATATCGCAGACCTTCTGATACAGGATGACAGGTTGATTTGATATGCACGAGTTGCTGTGAAAAACAGAACATACGACGTTTAATTTCATATGATATTAGCTGAACTACGCACATTGTATCAGAGATGTATAACTTGAAGAGCAAACCAACTGCACTAATCAACATTCCGATGCTGGACATACTTGGAAATTTGGTAGAGAACTCATCAGAGCATGTTACAAAATCATACACCGGTGGTTGGTGTGGACTGTAAAGGCATGCTGATTATTTTCCTTTCAATTAAAGAACATTTTTATTCATGATGACTTTAACATGTCCATGGATCAACAGTACCGTTAACTATAAATTACCTGATGACTGGCGGGAATTGTCTTTTGTATTCTATATTGGGGCATGTCTCTTGTCCGTGGTAGGGAACTCCCTGGTGTTGTTGACTATCTGGCGGAGACCATTACTACACCGGCCTTGCTATTACTTCGTGGCTTCCCTGGCTTTCGAAGATTTGCTCCAGAGTACAGCCATTGCCACGATAATCCCCCAGTCTCACATATATGGATGCTGGATGCTCGGTGCCCCAACCTGTGTTCTTTATGGGTACATTAACTTATGTATGGCCTGTGTTGAATTCCTCCTGCTTTCCGCCATCACTGTGGACCGCTACTTCGCTTGTTGTAAACCGTTGAAATATTCTGTCTATGTGACTCCGGGACGGTGTAAATGGGTCATTCCTGGCTGTTGGATATATTCGGCGATCATTACATCATTGCCTCTTTTTGGATTGAGCTCCTATCCTTATGTACCCCAGTTAAGTATCTGTCAGCATGATTTGTCGAGAGGATATGGGTTTATCTTGAATGGTACTATCGTTGTTCCGTGTTGTGTCGCGATTGTCGTCAGTCAAATCCCAATATATAAGCAGGCGAAGAAGGTAGCGGACCAACCCCTGCCTAAAATTTCACATTCGTCTGCCATTGTGATGGTATCATCCCGGAACAACAAAGCCACAATTACACTTTCCTTGGTAACCGGGATATACTTTTTGACATGGATGCCCTACGCGGGAATACGCCTCAGCAAATTCTTCATAGGTGGGCACGAAAATGACGAGGGCTTTCAAATTATGATTGGTCTGGAGAGAGCGTCTTTATGTTTCTTTACTGTGTCAAAATTCGCCAATCCAATCATTTATGGGGTCTACAATAGAGAGTTTAGACGAGAATGTCTCGTGGTATTTCGGCGTGGACATTAGAGCAAGTTGTACAACGGAGGTTGCACAACAGTGTCAACATTGTGAGGTCAGCATGATTCACAGGCAAATCACAGGACTCTCTCTGTATGTCTTGCGTGGTAGACGTTCATCAAAGCTAAAGAAGCCAACAGTGATCTGATAATTGAAACGTATTACCATCTTCTAATCATTTAACGTTGATAATTTCGTTAGAAACGTTTTTGTAGGTTGCAATAATGATATCAAGCAATGACTCGTGCAACTCGTTTTCTGCGGATTTAAACACTCTCAGTTTAATGTTCATCGAATCACGCAATGGTCCATTTGTGTTTTCGTGGCATGGACCATGAATTAGTGTTCGCTTGTATATTCAGCTTATATCCTGTTAGTATTTTGTGTTTCTTTTCAATGTGGATGAGGTAACTATATTTGAAGACACCGCACCGCAACTTCAGAGAGTCAGTGTTACGTTATTCATTCCAACTATTTCCACCTGGATGACAGATACTCTATATTATTATAGGTGACAAGTAAGAAGTTTTAATTCATACGATATTGCAAAACTTTGAAAACCAATGTCGCCACTTCCAAAAGCGAAAGATCATAAAGACACTCACATAGATATACGAGATTCAACTATTTATTAATGCTTCATCTTTTGAAGATCAGATAAATATGTGGATAAATACATCAGTTGTGGTATTTAGTTATTTGTGTATATTGGATATAATAGAAACTTATCGTTAAGCTTTCAAATATTCTATTGTCTCCATGTAAGTCTACAGCTAAGATAATATCCCAGCAGGTATTATATTTTGATAGGATTTTCCTCAAAAGGAAAATACAGATCGTCCAGACATAGAATCGTATTTGGGTATACCGGTATACATGTCTTTTAAAATGAAAACAGCCACTAAAGGTTAGTTTTTCTGGGTATTATTTATTTATTTCAAATTCAGAAATCCAATAGGTCAATGGCCGACTTACAGATCTGTTAACATATATAAAACAGCAAAAGTAGTAAACAGAAATAGTAATAAAAATTAATAACTAGAGCCTTAGACCTTTTGACGTTCAGTCCCATGGCGAAGGGCCTCACAATTTGTCCAGTCTCACACATTTCTCTCAACAAGGATCTCTAGTTAATATATATTTTTATAGGCAAAACACACATATGTATTTCAAAAAATAACTTGTGACCGATGGGACAGATTCCTTATTTATTGAGAAACAGACTTTTTCAGATTATAGAAAGCATATGCTTCAGCAGTAAATGAGAAAACTTCAGTATTGAGATACAATGTAAAATTCTTATGGTCAGATGGACTGAAGCTATGTTCGGATGCATCCTCTCATGGCATCGTACTGTAAACATGTACCTCCTCCTGTCAGTACATCCCCAGTTTGGGAGGTTACAAATTATGACAATGGTAAAATGACAGTATATTGTGCAGCTAACATCAGCCTGGTACATGTAGGTCACTTCTATTTAAACATGATGACCCTATCAGTTAAACCTATCCAGTCAAGCGAACCAAGCCATTCACCTAGTTCAAGCAAGTGTCTGCATGCATCTAAATGGTATAGATAGTCGGATGGAGGGGATGTTTGTGGGCAAGTTCCCAAGTTACATGAATACATGTGAATGCAATGTCTGCATAGAAAATTAGAATTTCTTGCTAACATGACAAACATATGTAAAGTACGCCTTAAACTGTCTTCTTCCGTATACATTAAGCGTAGTGGAGAAAGTTTTTATCAGCCAGCGATTTATGACATCCTCCCAGGAAAACTCTCTAAGGCAACCCCTGAGTTGTATCCATATTGTAGTCATGCTCTAAAACAGAAAAACTCTGTGAAAATGCCGCCAGAACATACACAGGAATATAAAAAAATATTAAATTTCAATAATGTAGACCTGGTGGTACAAAATAGTTGACCAAACTATCTTCAGTAGATGAATAACCCTGGGACTCTTCTTCTCAAGGCATAAACAGTTTAATAAATAACCATTCACCCAGGGGACTGTACTACTTATGCCGCAGTATTAGACAGGACCATTAGAACCTATGGGTCTATATCGCTCCGTGAAAATATTGGATCAATATAAAAATACGTATCATGAATAAATAGAATGGGAAAACACACTACTAAAATGTACACATACACATTTACCACACAAACATTTAGATATGAGAGATCGCAGCTGGTTATCACAGCGCGCGGTTTATTTTATAAGGTGAGATCACTTATAGAGCACTGATTTACCGTTTCTTTCAAACGAATCTTTACCATTAAAAAAAGATCTAGTGAAAATAGAAGAGGCATACATGACCAAGCGCGGAGAAATAAAGTTTTCCTTATGTTCAGCCTGGAGACAGGGGGTCTAAAAATATCGATATGACGCAGTTTCCTAGATGGAAAATGATGGTTAATTTGTTAGGTACGGCGAATCTACCAGGGAGCTGTTGAATATTAAAAGACATACGCAAGTCAGGATAAATAATGCATAATGTTCGATTTAAAACGCAGATTAGTTATTGCGTCTGTATTTGACCCTGTTGATGGAGTCTCACCCCTGTACATAAGGCCTGGAGCAACTTAGGGGGAACCCAAATGGAAAATAAAAATTCCAGAAAGAGATTCAAGTCTATATTCGTTGAAATTCGGCAATGATTCCATGAAAATATTCCCACTGTTGCCAAGATGTTGTACATGGAGCTATTGTACAAATTTGATAGTTTGCAAACGAGGTTTGATGATGTCAGGCAGTAATCCGAAAATAATTACATAGTCCAATAATACAAAATCGCCATTTCTGTGATATTTAGGATTCTGTTATGGTAACAGGATAATCACTTTCGGGACTTGGTTAACAATACTGTTCTGTAATATGGTTAGCATAGAAACCACAAACCAAACGATGTGCTTACAGATGTACAGCTATTTAAATAGTTTAATGGGTTTTATCAGTGAATGTGAATCGCTTTGAGCCTTATTCTTGCATATTTAGTAAATAAATTTCCATAACATGCAATTCCAGAATAAAGCCTTCGGTAACCTGTTGGTCATGTTGCTATGGCGGCAATATTTGCACAACCAAAAAGTTAGCACTTCGTTTAACTCGATGACATCTCTGAAACTCATTCCCATAAATTTCCTATTTCCCTCTGCAACAGTTTGGAGTATTTAAATGCGCTGAAATACATTTGTATTCTCACTTTTGGGCACTTTTTACTACTGCAAATAACGCTACGCGGTTGCGCTTCCCCTTAGAAAATGAAAAGAGGTTATTCGCACGTCGACTTCACGGCTGGACAGACGACAATAAATATTAGTGAGCGAAGTACCCCATTCTGCGTTGTAAATTTACAAAAAGGGCCGCAAAAAATATTTTGCCTATTAGCATTCGCTAGATAATGTGAAAGGTTCCAATCAACGTGATTCGTTACTTTTACAGAAACTGATCCTGCAAGTTTATAAAATGAACTGATATAAGTTTATAGTACCAAGCTTCCAGATTCCTGGTTTCTCGAATCTGGTAGAAAATATCTGAAAAAACCCCAAACTATTTGTGTCGGACAGGATCGTTGACGTCACATTTCATAGCTTCAATGTACTTATTCTATTGTAGCAAAACTTTGCTAAGAATAACAGAACTCGGAATTTCATTTTGACAAAGATATTCTCTTCAGACAGCAAATAATTCAGGGACCAGATTGTTCACTTTTTTGTAATATTTTGATGGGCAAATCCTGATGATGTTTTTTGACCACATGGCATGTGTAGGTGACAAAAAAACGTTGCTGGTCATGTTAGATTTGCAGCTTAGTATAAAAAATGGATGGCCACGATACAAACATATTTATTGAAAAATACCGCTAATTAATATATTTTATTTGCAAAGCTGAGCAACTGCATCATACCTGTTGATTATTCACCCGAAATATAAACTTTGTGCTCTTTTATTCCATACCTCCACTATCATGTTATTCTTTAATAGAAGCTGTCTTTTCTTTTATTATATCTTGATTTTGTAATTAATCCGGGATAATTCAAACCCTTCGGGGTTTATCTCCCGCCAATCTATATGTTCTCTAATCTGTATATATTACTGTACTTGTATTCCCTTTCTGTATATGACTGTTTAATTTGATTTCTTTTGATTGATGAATAAACAAACAAACAAACAAACAAACAAGCATACAAAATTGTATTGGTCTGATTTGAAATATGATTGTTGATAGGTGGTAAAGTGGGATTCATTTTGGTTTGGCAGGTTGAAATTTCTAAATATATATGTATTGTGTTTCTAAGGAAAAAGTGCATGCTATACTGTATTGATTTAGACACAAAGTATTTATAGGCCTCGTACAATTACTGAATGCACAAGCCACAATTGATGTATGTATCCTACAAGGTTAAACAGTGAATCAGATTAATGGTATTTATCGGATATTCATGTATACATAGACCAATGGAATTCCATTTGTGAATTTTCTCCACACTTTATGCTTGGGTTCATCAGTCCAAGTAAATATACATTCTTTCTGTC
Source organism: Hanleya hanleyi (assembly GCA_036873755.1). Lineage (NCBI taxonomy): Eukaryota > Metazoa > Mollusca > Polyplacophora > Lepidopleurida > Hanleyidae > Hanleya > Hanleya hanleyi. Next base: position 8,630 of record JAVTVY010056026.1, on the reverse strand, counting down.
AGACGATACCACAGTTTTCTCAGCTGGAATTTGACTACCGTCCCCGACTGACGTCATGGATTTGGTTATCGAAAGCAAGATTTGTTAGTGATAAAAAATTACAAACAATGGGGGACAAAACATGACTAAGTTTAGACAAGCTGAATAAGTGAACATAAACAATCCTATTTCTCTGGAGAAGAACTCGGATAGGAGAATATTTCTCATTTATTCGATAGAATTTCAGTCACCAGTTTACAAAACTGTTTTGATAAATGCATTTCAACGCACCCCAAAGTAGAATTTACAACAATATGGCATCCCACGGTTTTATAGCAGAAATGACTCGGGCAAATATACCAATTTCAAGTGAAATGTATCCCGAGTGGCACCAGATAATTCAAAATTTTAGGACTCTATTATCACAGTTGCCTGGCCTGTGGGATATTGGATGGTCGATGTCTACGTATAAATTTGTTCAATAAATTATTAGAATTAATAAATATATATATATTTTTTAAATCCATTTTTTTTAAAATATTTTTTCTACGTGTATTTCTCTTTCATCTTTGGTTCAATTAAAGTCATTCCCTATAATGTCAAGCCGAGTTACTACAGTTTTTAATTATCTACCATACCATGCCCTCTATGACATAGAATAAAAGAGAAGTTGGGAATAGAACCGCCCAACACGGTCATTTCAATATATTCTCAGAAAAGAACGAAAGCCTACCTTTCCAAATGCCATCCGTTTATTACTTCCCAAGTGGACCAGACTTCGGAATATATGCGCTTTGAATATCTAAACCTTCCCTTGAGGAGAGAAATTCATTCTTCGCGCCAAAACACGGCTTTTCAAACTTTTCGCCAGCTCTCCGGCAAAAATACTTCCGTCAGAAATCTAAGGACCGGGCTATACAATATTATCAGCGACGATTGGTTGAAATTATCTCCAAAATTCAGGGGCAGATAATCCAGTGGGCGAGAGATTTCTCTCCTCAAGGGAAGGTTTATCTATTCAAAGCGTATATATTCCGAAGGTTGGTCCACTTGGGAAGTGATAAACGGATGGCATTTGGAAAGGTACATGTAGGCTTTCGTTCTGTTTTGAGAATGTTTTGAAATGACCGTGTTGAGCGATTCTATTCCCAACTTCTCTTTTATTCTAAGCCGTAGAGGACAGGGTATGGTAGATAATTAAAAAGTGTAGCAACTGGCCTTGACATTACAGGAAATGACTTTAATTGCGCCAAAGATGAAAGAGAAATACACTTAGAGAAAATATTAAAAAATAAAACGATTTAAAAAATATATATATATTTATTAATTTTCATATTTTTTTGAAAAAAAAAAATTTTACGTAGACATCGACCATCAAATATCCCACAGGCCAGACAACTGCGTCTGTTATTTAGCACACATCAATAAGCGGATTTCAAAGAATCGGCTGAAAATTGTGACCTGTAGGTCGATTGGGCGCCATCTCTGATTGAACTACTGAAAATTGTGACCTGTAGATCGATTGGGCGCCATCTCTGATTGAACTACTTTGTAGCACTAAGCTGTAAATCGGACATGGCGAGCATATATATATTTTTTTGTCATCTACAGATATAATGTAAACAAATTACCACCATGTCGTTTTTCCCTCAAGATGATATGGGTAAATGCTCTAGCTCATGGAATAAGAGACACGCAGCATGATTATAATCCAAAACGGTATCCAGTCAATTCACCCACAGACCGATTCACCCACAACCGATTCACCCACAAGACAAAAGTCAACTCACCCACAACCAGGTCAATTCACCCACAGTCTCAATGTTGGTTTATCCAACATATTCAATGGATATGGATATGAAGTACATCCAGGATACCTGGTTGGAGAACTCGGTCGGGCTGTATGAAGCCATCCTTGCGAGCCAGTGTATCGATCTATCTGTTAAATTAACCCAATCAGTGAACGTGCTAAGCTATCTGATAAGGCCAATCCGCTGCGAGCTAACTGTGACAGGTGTGAATTTCATTGCGGGCCCAACCGCTTAGTATTTAACTTGAAATGTGAAGATATGTTTTATATCCTTGAACCTCTGCTCTTCCGTGAGGCAGAGTTTCTAAACTTGCAGATGAGACTGGTATCGACAGGGAAACTTTGAAGGAAAAAACTCTACTGTCAGATCCAAGGAAAGATTTTTGGATGATGGGGAGAGTATCGTGATGGAAGTAAGACTGCATCCCAGCTTCTGTCAGCCATCGGAAACCTGTATGGACCAACAGCATGAACTGCTCTTTCTTAACTTTTTTTCATAATTTGGTTCTAAATGCTGAAATTTCCATCAAAGTGTGCTTTGATACTATTTTATTTGCTATTCTGTTACATTGCTCAATTACATGTATGGAGCTAATACATTTATATGTATGAAACATTACTATTTTAAGAAACATAGATTATACATTAACAATATAAGTATTATATTTCATGGTCTGTACTAAATGATATATATTGTGTATATTTTATTCAAAAACATGTAATATTCAAACTTAATCATTCTGAAGAATAAAATGTAGTTAATCGACTAAGCATTGTTTTGCCAATTGTTTATTTGTAATCTATCCATAGATCATTTATACAATGAGTGATTGTTTCCTACATTGTGACACCTGTGGATTAATAACGATCAATATATCAGCAGCATATAGGTATTCCAATGGGTACTAATTGTGCACCCCTGTTGGCTGACCTATATCTGTTCTCTTATGAATATGACTATATGCAGGCGCTTTCAAAAACCGATCCATTCAAAGCCCGTTCCTTCTCATTCACCAAACGCTATATAGACGATCTTCTCGCTGTGGATAATCGCTATATAAATGACGCAGTGAAGGATATATATCCACCTTCACTGGATTTGAAGGAAACTACAGATAGCCCTACAGGCACATCATATTTAGATCTATATCTCTATAAAAATGAAGCGGCCATTCTCTCTCGTCGACTTTATGACAAAAGAGATGATTACAATTTCGACATCGTAAACTATCCCTTTCTGGATAGTAATATTCCAGTGGGACCTGCATATGGCGTATACATATCTCGCTTAGTAGCATTTGCTAGATCCTGTGTTAAATGTGATGATTTTAATCAACGTCACAAAACATTGTTGCAGAAACTTATAAAACAGGGCTATTCCACCAAGCGCCTCCACTCAAAGTTTCTCAAATTTGGCGATACATATCGCATGCTGATAGCAAAGTACGAACGTAGCGTGCAAGATCTATGGCGCTACGTTTCGTAACTTGTGTCTAATTCCGCTTAACCCGGGGCTAGGGGCCGTATGAACCCATGTACTTCAAGATCCTCATGGTACTCATATGAACAGCCACAATCAAAGCGTGACTGAGATACATCATTCTTTAGATGACGACTTTACAACGAATTACAACACATATAAGGGAAGTGGGAAGAGGTGCCGACATACTGACTGCGTCACATGACTTCACAGAAAAATTATGGATTAAGAATACTGATCAGCGATACGGATTTGATATTTTTGGAACATCATGATGTCTTGCCGGCATCATTAAAAACTGTTGACCGCTTCTCTCTTGCAGGAAACAAGCCTATGTTTATGTATGCAATGATTGTCTTTTTGAATTTGGTGCTAATACTGTTATATGGAATATGGAATAGGTCTATGGATTATGGACGCGGATATTCTCTAATGGACGACGGCTGGATTATGAATGACGGACTAGACGCTTGTAATTTCAAATGTTGCTTTGAAATAAACCTTCTGAAATCAACAAAATTCTATTGTTTATTAATTTTCCATAACACTTTTCCAGGCTATCGCCATCCAAAAAGCAGTCAAATAATTGCTCAATATATGCAATATACCCATGTCCTGAAATATGTCATGTATGATGACTATAGCAATCCTGAGGCTGTGGGTGAATTGACCTGGTTGTGGTTGAGTTGACCTTTTTTTGTGGGTGATTCGACCTGAAGTTGTGGGTGAATTGGTTGTGGGTGAATCGGTTTGTGGGTGAATTGACTGTGGATCTCCAAAACGCAGGGTACATGTAATATTGAATGTACTAGTATTATTTCGCTTTAGTAACTATTAGATGCGATGATAAACACATGTGAGTATCCTGCTTTGAAGTGCTGAGCATATAGTATATTTGTACTATTACAGCTTTTCTGGATATTAGCCTTTACATTTAATAATCGATGCAGGTAGCTGTGTGTACATGAACCTTTCTCGTAAAGCGCTTATTGAAAAAAATCATCGCTAATATGAGTTGGTAGGTACATTTGAGGTTCGTGATGAACAAGTTCAACAAGAAAAAAGCTGCAAAGTCATTCCGCATTTAATTTTATAATGCTACAAAAATATTCACATGCTAAACGCTTAACAAAACGCTTAACAAATGGAGATACCATATTAATCTTAATTCGTTTGCAGTACGTGTGTCGAACACTTCGAATGATCTTCATGAGGATGTCATTAAGGTTAACAATGGAAGCACAATAAAGAAAAAGATCAGATTTAACGGGGATCAATAGGTGTAGGATATGCGATCAACCCAAGGGGTCAAATTTGTTAACATAGAAATGTGCCTAGCTGTAACGGATCTGAAAAATCTTTATACCACATCAATGTTATCGGACTTTGCGGGGTACCTGCAAAATAGGATAGTTCTTCTGCTCACCTGCGTCTTTGTTGAGCAAAATGACTTAGTGGAATTCCATGATTCTGGCCCACATATAGCAGATCGTATTATATCGGATGTTGGTTTTAGATGCATAAGTTGCATGGTAATCGGACTATCTGCTGCGAGGTGTGTGTGGATTGAAGGGCAAACAAAACATTGCGTTAGATCTAATTAACATTCTGAGGTTAGATATATTTAGAACTATCTAGTTATTGAACTAATCAATTCTTGTTATTAGAAACACATTTATCGGTGGTTGGTGTAGACTGTAAAGGCGCACATGCTATTCTCCTTTTGATAAAACAAAATATAAATACATGATGAATACAACATGTATATGGATTAACAGTTTTTTTCTTTCAAATGTATTCACCAGTTCAAATAATTTCTTAATTTCTAAAACCAGGTAAAAAATATTATTTGGTTTGTTATTTTTATTCTGAGAGTTTGCCTGGCTGTTGCTCGTTTATTATATTGGGATCATTTTGAGCATATTTGCATAATCCCCGAGCAGAGGATCATGGGAAAATTCAAGATGGCGGCCACGTGGATTCCCAGAAAAGGGATGTGTTTTCATATTTCTTCAAAATTTCTGCTTTTTCTCGACGAAAAGTGGGCAAAACCTATTTTATTTCACATCTCATTAATATTTACTAATTTATCATGCAGATATTTAGGAGAAATTGCATAAATAAAAAAATCAGAAAATCTGACTGTAAAATCGACCAAAAAAATGCCGTTTTTGAAAATGACGTCACTGTGACGTCATCAAAGCGGCCATCTTCGATTTTGTTCACATTTCCTGGTAGAGGTTGACCCAAGGGTATAGTGTGGTAAGTTTCAGCCCTCTAGCTCAAGAGGTAAGAAAAATAATTAGAGGGGAGCCATTTCGCCCCCCACGACTCCCCCCATGGCCACAACAGGTCCCAAAAAGCCCAGGCCGGATAGGGTTAAACTAACCACCTACCGTTTGTACGCATTTCTATTTCATATAGTGAAAACTTTTACATAAAAGGCACATGATACTGATGTTCAGTATATGTACCATGACAATATAGTCCAGCTCTGATGAATTCAAAATGGTCACCAAATTGAGACTTATGTTTGGACATTTTCATCAGTTTAACACAATTTTTTACCGAGATACAATAAACAGCAACCTATCTCTTATAGTTTGTGAGGTTAATACATCGCAGTCTAATTAGTTCACTTTATCAGCTGCCCTAACCTTTTAATGAATAAATAAGGTTTTAATCACCACATACTCAGTTTACGTACAGTGTATCGGTGCATGTAAACATTCAGGAAGATTGTGAAATCTGTAAACAACGCACTGCCTAGATTATCTCTGCAGTTAGCTACCCTGGTGTGCGCATGCCTACGATGACGTCACTTCTGAGCTCTGCCCTCCAAGAGCTCCAAGCTCAGACTCCAACAGCCCCGAGCGGTCCGATCCAAGAGCTCTGCCCTAGGGGAGCTACCACCACCAACGAGTGATGACGGGCGTCAACGCTTGGGGGTGGTGGTGTGTGGTGGTGGTGATGGTGGTGGTGTCTGTACGTATAGGGATTATCAGTCCATATGTATTGGTCGACTAATTAAAATTTCGCCACCACTCGTACTGATGACGTCACCAATGACGTCGCGGATGACATGGGAATCACTCAAGTCGTGGTCTACACCACGAGAGCCTCAAGATGACACCCTACACTTCATCTTTGGATGAGATATAGAACCTCAATCTCTCAAATATATCCCTGTGCACCTCAAGCATGACCACCCTACTTTCTACGCCCCAAATGTGCAAACAAGTGTTTCAGGACATGCTGCAGTTACAGTATCATTGCCTGCCTGACGACGCTTAGACCAAAAGCGATTATGACCGAAGATTAAACTTTCTCAAATGACGATTTCTAATTGGATAAGAGCCTACTTGAATTTTGAACTGGCTCCCCCAGCGTGGGTATGATGTACTGGAGGGACTAATAACATGATTGACCTGTCATTCTTGTTGTTCTCTCATCTCTCTACATCAAGGAGTCAGGGCGTTTTGCTAGGGCGTTATGGCGTTAAGATAAAGCGTTAAGTCATTAACATAGGTATTGAGGCGTTGGTCCACCGCGACCCCAAGTTGCCCTAAAAATTTGCATATGACCTCTGTGACGTCACTTCGGGATACGCTGAGGTAACTCTACCAGGTAGCTAGAGTGAACATGGCCACCTCTCCAAACGTGCTTGTTTGCACCCCGAACCTCCCCTTTCTCTACTACTCCCAAGTGATCTATAAATAGAACAGGGGTTTCCCAGAAAATTCCCCGAAAAATTAACCCTGATAGTTTCTGATTTCTGTAAAACTAAACTGGGTTAATTTCGTTGACTTTTATTTACCCGAAATTGAGAGACTACACTATCTCAACAACATTCTCTTTCCTATGACTCCGTGTGACCAGTAAATGGTGCGAGTCAGGAGTGGGATTCGAACCCACGCCCGCATCTGCAGACCAGTATACCCATACCCCGGGGAAGACAATTTCATAGATCTTGAGACTGGCACCTTAGATGATAATGACTCATATATTGTGCTATATTTGTACAATGGTTTTGCAACATGGCGAAGAATAACGATACAGGTGTGTGTCAGAAGTGGGATTCGAACCCACGTCCCAAATATGTAGACTGGCGCCTTAGACCACTCGGCCATCCTGACCAACGTTGATTATGATGAACATAAAGAGTCATATATAGTGCTACATTTTGTTACATGCTTTTACATGTCACGGTGTGTACGCCGTGAATGCCCTTGTGGCTGCACTGATTGGTTACTTCCCCAGCCTGCCGATTGACTGATATATGCACGTTAGCTCGTTAGGATAAGGCGTTAAGGCGTTGAGACGGGTGTTAAGGCGTTGAGACGGGCGTTAAGGCATACGGATAGGGCGTTAAGCCGTAACAACGGGCGCTGACGAGCGTCACTGCATTTTGATGAATTAGTGACAATTCCATAAAATATCTAGAAAATCAGAGCTTCTGAGCTATTTCACCAGGGCGTTGAAGCGTTAAGCTTGGCATTGGCGGTCGTTGCTCCAAGACCTCACACGACGCATTCGGTCAACGGATGGCCCATCTCTACCCCAAACACTTTCCTTCGCACCCCCATTAGACCCACTTTGGGTACTACACCTACTAATGACGTCAACAATGACATCACAGATGACATGGACATCCCTCAAGTCGCAGTCTACACCACGAGAGCTTCACTTTGTCATCTCGCACGATCATTCGAACCATGGATGGTCCATCTCTATCTCAAACAGCTTCCTTCGCACCACCCAAAATGCCCACTTTGGGTACTACTACTGCTGACGTCAGCAATGACGTCACATATGACATGGACATCCCTCAAGTCGCGGTTTACATCACCAGAGCTTCACTTTGACACCTCACACTACGCATTCGGACCACGGATGGTCCCTCAAACACACCCACGCACCCTCGAAATTGCTGCTTTCTATACTACTCGTTTCCTCTTTTTCACCATATAGTTTGAAAAATTATATATTTTGAACTCAAAATTACATCTGCTGATTACACACCTTGTTACAATAGAAAAATTGTGGTGGTTTATTTCAAGAACCTTATTTTGACGATATTCTGTATTTCAGCCTACATTTAAAGTATAAACGTCAAAAAGACGTCACTGTGACGTCACACTTGTGATTTTTTTTTGCAGCCACAGATTTTTCAGGAGAGTGACCCTAGGGGATCCTCTGGTGAAAAATAATGCTTTTGTCACTTAGGTAAATATAATTTCACTAAGCCACCTCACTACTGTCTGCGCATGCGCATGCGCCGAGACAGTAGTCCAGGCGGGTGCCCCCTCACATATGCTTCACATTGATACCTCATACGACTCTATAGGACCACTGATAATT